>CM035417.1:142343886-142376386 GCA_020310875.1 Ceratopteris richardii
CATGACTAATTTTCGACAACACACACATACCACTACTCTTTTCACCTTGTAAAAGACAATGCTCCTCATTAAGTGTAAGGATGTGACATGAATCTTTCTTAAAAAAACTTTATAACCATCTGAAAAGAAAGTAGAGATGCACTAAATTCTTTTTCATTTTTGAAACATAGAGAACACTAGAAATAGTGAAATTTCTTCCTTCCGTTGACTTTCAAGTAGCTTCTCCAATACCAATAACATCCAAATCGTGATCTTTTGCAATGATTACCCTTCTATCTCTAGAATTAGTAAGGGAAGAAAACTACTTGAAACCTGTCATATGCTTAGTAGCTCCAGATTGGCATTTAATGCTACTTGATCAAAAGCTATTTCTTTAATACTAACACATGTGTAAGGTTCTTCATTTAAAGATTTAGGTTTTGAACCTTCTTCAACATTATTAATATTATTGCTTCAGCTCTTTTCTTCCCATGAAAAATCCTCTTTCTGTATTCTACTATAAAATGATCTTGTTTCTTGCAATAATGACATATGCCTTTCTATGATATGGATGTAGATGAAGTAGACTTCTTTTTGGGTGTGGAAGTAGTTGAAATAGATGTGGAAGAAGATGTAGAAGATGTCTTTGAAGTGGATGACTTACTTTCCTTTTTACTTGCCAAGTCTTCTCCTTCTTCTCCTTTCCTTTAGATGATGATACCATGGCTTCATCATTCTCTTCCATACTCTTCAACTCGTGATCATCTTGAAGTAAGAGGAATTGAAGCTCTTCATATGATATTTCTCTCTCTTGTAGATAGAGAAATAGAAGGAAAAGAACGATTGTTGGACATTGGTCTACATAGACCATCACATGTGTGTGTGGGACAATGCTAGTCATAGCGAAGGTCCCTAGCTCAAGGAATATCCTAAGGTATTCAATGGTAATGGGAATGAGTGTTACATGATGGCCACATGTCGACACAGAGCATTGCTATTTTGAATGCAAGAGGATCTAATGGATGGGAGGAGAGTTGCACACACATCATTCATGTATTCTTATTTTCAAGCCTTGAATAGAGAATTTAGGAGCTTCTAACAGTTGGTATCTAGAGCAAATAGATCTTTGGAAAGAATTTTCTCGTGAGAGTTGAAGCGTGGCCTTCGAACTAACATGTCATCATCATCTCTCTATCAGACTGTTTTGGGTTTCCGTCGCGTGAATACCCGTACAAGTCGTGGTCATCAACAAAAATGGAGTGTTTTTGAGCCCCTTGAGAGGAGTTTGGAAACCCTTCCCCCCCAAAAGGGAGCCCACGAGCAGGGGCCCACATAGGTGTCTTCCACAAGCCTTATTGATGGCCACCACAGGAGATGATGTCTACCAGAGGAGATGATGCCCGCTAGAGGAGATGGTCTCTTCTCTTTTGAAGTTAAGGAGGTAAAGAAGCCTACCACGAATATATACCCGCTTTGTTCGGATTTCCCTCAGAGAGAACTTGTAGAAGCTTGTAGGAGGACGAAATGTGAGGTTCAAGTGATTTAGATTTGTCCAGCCAACTAGCACGGGACAAGCACGGGACAAGTCAAATAAATACACCTTAAAGGCTTGTGATTCGTGCAATAAAACTCACTATGTACGTTGGAACATCTATGAGAAATAGTTGATCCAAAACCGATGAGTTTGCACAATGACTAGTTTACCAAACTTGCTATTTTAGGTTGGATGGTGCAACTTCAAATACTTAGAGCAGCCAAAGGCTTGTGATTCGTGCAATAAAACTCACTATGTACGTTGGAACATCTATGAGAAATAGTTGATCCAAAACCGATGAGTTTGCACAATGACTAGTTTACCAAACTTGCTATTTTAGGTTGGATGGTGCAACTTCAAATACTTAGAGCAGCCAATATGATCATTGATTACAATTGATAAAATTCTTTTTGGAGGAATGTCATACATAGGGTTGAGTAGCTAAAATGCACAAGAGACGAATTTATCATCAATCTATGTAATTGCAATGAACTTAACACTGAATGGTGGTACCCTGATTTTTCAGGGCTGTGTAGAGATAGACCCTTAGACCTTAAAATGCAGAGTTCTCACAATCCACTGAACCAAATACTACCAAATTTTGTATACATAAGTAGACAGTAATATCTTTCCAATGAATGCTCGGTCATCCAATTTGGAGCTTTGTAGACAGAGAATCGGCCTCTGTAAGATTACTGGAGTTGAAGATGATGGTGTAGAGAAGTGAAGGAGAGCAAAGTGAGAACCAAAATGTATGTATATTGCTTCCACAGATTGTACAAATGATTAAGAGTCTTTATATAGACTCTTGAAGTCCATGACTCTCTTTACAAGGAGTTTGAATTCAAATCAACTCGTGGTTGAAGTTGAAGTTGGTTGTGGTTTAAGGAATCATCTTCCTATAAACTAGGAAAAGATGAAATTAGTACTAAGAGCTTGATTGTAGGTGAATTGTTTGATTGATTGCACATCAAGTTCAACTACCTCAAACCCGTGGAATATGACCTTTCCTTTTATCCTTTTACCACAATCTACTCAATCCATTCACCTTGGAATAACTTGTACACATAGATTTCTTCTCTGATATAAGGAGCCACATAACCTTCTCCTCTTGAGATAGTAGATAAGAAAACTTGGTACAACAACAAGTACAGAAGATACAATAAAAAAATAGAAGCAACTCACAAAAGGCAACAACTATACACACTTCGGTGTCTGTAAAGAAGAAGGGAGCAACAAAATACACCAAATCAACTAGAACTCCTTCAAGGAGAAGCACCTCCACATATAGGGCACTTGGATAAGTATAGACCATAGTATTTGAGCCCCTTTGTGTGTCTTATATAGACTTTTGCCTCGAGGCTAAAAAAGCTCTCTATGCAAAAACATAAGATTTTTTTTCTTTATTTGTGCTTTTGCATACATGAAAATTGCGAATGGGCTTTTAATGGGCATATGAACTTCGTTTTTTATAATAATTTACTCTTTGGAATTAAGATGATGTCATTTATGACTTTAGGTCATTTTGTTTTTGAAAAGCGTAAAATAAAAAATTAGGGTTTCTGATGGGTTTTAGGTCTCAGATGGGTCACATGCTATATGTCAGTAGAAAGAAGCTCTTGAAGATACTTTAAGAATATCCCATAAATTTTTTTGATCATTTCGATCATTTCTAAAAAATAGGGTTTGCTGGAAATTAGGGTTTAGAATCATAATTGGACATTGTTTTTCTATTTATTCTGAACTCAAGTCAAAGCAAGAATGTTGCTCCAAACGCAAAGGGAGTGGGCTCCTGCATGAGGAGAGAGAAAGTAGAGAGAGAAACTTGCGTAAAAATTTCGAGAAGAAGATGAAGAAGATGAAGTTGAAGAAGTCCCAATCAAGTTATGAGAGATTTGGGACCAAGTCTTATTGATAAGTGACTTTTAGGTCATTTGGGTATGTTCACACATGGCCAATGACCAAAAGTCATAAAAATAATGTAAATGCCTATAACTCTCCAATTTGGGGTCCAAAAAATATAACAAAAATATGCTTGGAAAGCTCTCGAAAAGAGCTTTCATATGGAAGGGTCAAATATACAAAAGGAGAGTCCTTGGGACCTTTATCCCCAACGACCTCCCACTTAAAGGACCAAGGAGGCTCCTTTAAGCTAAGTAACTCCCACCATTTGTATACATAGCTGATGATGTGCCTTGGGTAGACACTTCGTGAGAGCATCTGCAGTATTCTGTGAAGCATTGACCTTGATCAACGTGATTAGGCCATCCTGTAACACCTCTTTGATGAAGTGGTATCTCACATCAATATGCTTTGTGCGAGCATGAAACATGGCATTCTTTGCCAAACATATGGCACTCTGGCTATCACATCCAAGAACAGGTGCCTTTTCAGGCATCCCAAACTCACTGCACAAGCGGGCTAACCAAATAGCTTCTTTTGAAGCCTCTGTGGTGGAAATATATTCAGCCTCTGTAGTAGATAGTGCAACTATCTTTTGAAGTCTAGAGCACCATGAAATAGCTCTACCTACAAGGGTGTATACATAGCCACTTGTGGACTTGCGTGTGTCCACATCACCTGCCATGTCTGAATCACAAAATCCTTTTAACTCCAATGGACACTTTCCATAACATAGGCATTTACCTTTGGTCCCTTTCAAATATCTCAAGATAGATTTGACTGCCTCCCAATGAGCTCTACCAGGATTAGCCATGAACCTACTAACAACTCCCACTGCATGAGCAATGTCTGGCCGAGTGGAAACCATAGCATACATAAGCGAACCACAAGCTGATGCATATGGAACACTCTTCATGTAATTGGGTGCATCATCATCTTTGGGACAATCTTCCTTGGAAAGCTTAACATGTGGCTGCAATGGCACTCCAAGAGGCTTAGCATCAGCCACATTAAATCTGTCCAGCACTTTTTCGATGTACTTTTCTTGGGATAAATGCAAAGTATGCTGCTGCCTATCCCTTTTTATTCACATACCAAGAATATGCTCAGCTTCCCCAAGGTCTTTCATTGAGAATGCAGAGTTCAGCTGCTGTTTTAGAGCATTCAGAGTGTTCTTTTTCTTCCCAGCCAGCAGCATATCATCTACATACAGCACAAGAATGATTGGGCTGCCATCTTCATCCTTTTTAGTGTACAAACAATGGTCTGCATGGCTTTTTTTGAACCCATGTTTGAGCATAAATGCATCAAACTTCTTATACCATTGTCTGGGGGCCTGTTTCAGCCCATATAAGCTCCTTTTCAGCGTGCCTACCAGATGCTCTTTTCTAGGAATGGCATATCCTTCTGGCTGTTTCATGTACAGCTCTTCGTCTAAATCACCATGCTAAAAGGCTGTTTTAACATCCTTTTGGAATAACTCCGAATCCAAGGCAGCTGTGAGAGCAAACAACACACGTAATGTGGTCATTTTAACCATTGGAGAGAACACCTCTTGGAAATCAATGCCCTCTTTTTGGGCATATCCCTTAGCAACCAGCCTTGCCTTATACGTGGGTTTGCCATCAAGAGTTTTGATTTTGTACACCCATTTGTTGGGAATGGCCTTCCTACCTTTGGGCAACTCAACCAGATCCCAAGTATCATTTGCATGCAAGGCCATTATCTCTTCTTGCATGGCTAACTCTCACTTCTTCTTGTGCTCACATAGCTTTGCCTCTTTATAAGTGAGAGGCTCACCCTCATCTGATAACATAATGTAATGTATAGAGGGGCCATATCTATTCAACGGCCTCCTAGGACATTTAGATCTTCTTACCCAATGATCCACATTATCCGACAATGGATCTACATTAGGAGGTACGTCAACTTCTTCATTGTTAATGGGCTGCTACACATCATTTCCGGCCCTGTTTTCAGCACAAATAGGTGGCTGCATATGCCCATCAGGAGTGCCATATGTGGTGCATCCCGAGGGTTCATATCAGATTTAACTGGTGGCTGTACATGTTGAAATTTAACTCTTTTATGGTCATTTTTAGAGGCACAATTGTTTTTGAGCAGCCTTGCCTCATTAAATACAACATCTTGGCTGTGTATTACCTTCTTGAGTTGAGTTAAATACAACTCTCAGTGGCTGTACATGTTGAAATTTAACTCTTTTATGGTCATTTTTAGAGGCACAATTGTTTTTGAGCAGCCTTGCCTCATTAAATACAACATCTTGGCTGTGTATTACCTTCTTGAGTTGAGATAGCCAAATCCTGTAGCCTATTTCACCTTCATCTCCATAACCCGTGAAGTTTCCTTTCATGGACTTTGCATCTAACTTGCTTCTCAACTCAGACCTTATATGCACAAAAGCATCACAACCAAAGATGCGTAGGTGGTCATATGAAGCTGGTTTGCTAGACCAAACTGCAGTTTTCAAAGCCTCTCCCCAAAATCCATGAGGGAGATTAGCCGTGGACAACATGCATCTTACCCTCTCACATAAAGTCCTATTATACCTTTGAGCCACACCGTTGGAAGAGGGGTGGCATGGGATTGTTAGCTCCCTCTCAATACCATGATTTTCACAAAATCTATTGAATTCAGCATTTGTAAACTCACCCCCATTATCTGTATGTAAGCATTTCAACTTTCTACCTGTTTTGGTGGTCACAAATGCATAAAATTTCTTAAATGCAGCAAAGGCTTCATCTTTAGATTTTAACAAATATACCCAAAGATTCCTAGAGTAGTCATCAACAAAAGAAACAAAGTAAAGAGCACCCCCCATAGATTTTGTGGGCATGCTACAAACATGAGAATGAACAAATTCAAGCACATTAGACTTATGAGAGACACCAGAGTAGTAGGAATTCTTTACTTGCTTACCATATTGGCATTCATTACAAAAATCAAGTTTTGAGCCTTTAGCATCAAACTTGTCCAAATTACATAGTTTATCAAGGCCTTTTGGCTCATGTGGTCAAGCCTTTTATGCCATAATTCCATATGTGAATGGATTTCAGCCAAAGCAATAAACTTGCCTAGCAAGGCTTTACCATGCAAGCAATAAAGAGTCCCTTTCTTTGTAACTTAAACAATCAGCCTAGAGCCTTTGATAAGCTTCCATGACCCCTTCTCAAAGAGGGTACTATATCTGTGCATATCCATTTGCCCAACAGACAGTAAGTTTTCTTGATGCTTGGTACATATCTTACATCATGCAGCTCATTAATACCATCCGCAGTGAGATGCACTGTGCCAATACCTTCAATAGAACAAGCATGGTTATTTCCAAGATATACATGTCCATGGTTGCCCGCATGAAAGCTAGTAAAACACTCCTTAATAGGAGTAACATGGAGCGATGCACCTAAATCCACAATCCATGTTTGTGACAAAGCATCATTTATAGTAAGCAAGGCCATAGTTGCTAAGAGTTTTGGAAACTGAGAAACAAAAATGCTACGAAAACAGCAGAAACGGAGTTTCGGCCCCTGAGAAGAACGAAGAAACGCGAAACGATATATACATATATATATATATATATATATATATATATATATACATATATACATACATACATACATACATACATACATACATACATACATACATACATACATACATACATACATACATACATACATACATATGAATAATACATTTGAGCCTTAATGCAAATATTGATGGAGCATACAACATTGTCTGATCAAGAAGCGGTTGGGATACAAATCGATTTTAAAAAAGCCTTTGATTTAATTCGGTGGGTCTTCATTGCTGTAGTGCTTAAAAAACTGGGTATTGGAGTCAGATTTTCTAGGCTCATTTACATCCTGGCTCAAGGCAGTGCTTCACATGTGGAATTGAAGGGGAGACTTTGTGCACCGTTTCCTATTGAGCGTTCTGTACGTCAAGGTTGTCCTCTAAGTCCTTTATTTTATGCTTTAGCATCGTCGCCAATGTTTTATCTCCTGGAAGCAAAGATGAATTCGCAATGTATTCATGGTATCTCTCTTTATGGGGTTCAACAAATTGAAGTTGGCTTTGTGGATGACACATTTATCTTTGCAAAAGCTGATAGCGAAAATATTAGATGCATTCTGAACTCTCTGTCTCCTTTCTCTCAAGCATCTGCATTGAAGATTAATATGAAAAAATCTACGATTATAAATATTTTTGCGCAAAAATTTCAATCTATCGAATGGGAGGGCCCTAAAATTGAGAGAGGCATTATCTTTAGACATTTGGGGTACCCCTTAGGTGTTGGTGTTCCTATTAAGGAAAAGTTGAATGGGTTCTGCGCAGAATTAAGTGCAAAATGGACAAGTGGTTTGCTTCCCAATGGCCATTGCATGCCAGGATAAGGATTATACAAACTTTTACGCAACCATATGTTATGTACTACTTACTGCTGTTAGATTGGAAGTAGAATCAGTTACATATCTTTGATAGATTGATAAAGGCCTTCCTCTGAAACAAAAGGCACAGCCGGGCATTGGTCCTTTCATCATGGGAATATGTATGTCAGCCTAGGTGGACTTGGATTTTTGAATTTGCATGCTCACTTAATGTCTAGAAGAAGAGCCTTCATTATGCGCATTACCTCTTCTCATAGACCATTATGGACTTTCATTTTTTAGAAATTTGTGGAAAATACAGATGTGAAGTTCAAGGGAACTTGGAAGCTTGATGTATGGAATAAGTTCTTCTCTCATGCTCTACTGCAAACTACTTCGCATACGATCAATATTTTGCTCCTTCACTTCAAAAGTACACTTTCTACCTTGAAGTGGAATGGAAGACAACGCTATGTAGGGAACTCTCTCGCTTTAGTATCGCCATATTGGTCATTCTTATCAAACCCGCCTATTGCTTTCTCTTTAGGAGCTTCGGAAAGATATTTTAATAACAAAGGCATCGATTTAGTTGCAAAATGCTATGACTCCAAATGGGAGATTTTGCCCTTCTTGATGATACTGAAAACTTATGCCGTAGGAGCAACATATATGTCTAAATGGCTTCAAATAGTTTCTTTTCTACAACAATATCAAATTCCTCTTTCGGTTGATGCGTTTCACCCGTGGCGGGATTGGTTACTTGCAAAGCATACTAGATGGTGGGCTGGTAAATCAAACATGTGTTATCACACACTAATTGCCTCTAATAGTATTGCTTGTCAATGTAATCAGAGATGGAATCTTAAAAAAACTGTCTCTTGGTTGCGTTCAAGATTTAGTTCGATATGGGATTCCTCGATCACTTATAAAATGAAAATGTTCATGTGGAGAATCTTTGCCGGCCATTTCACACTAGGGGCATTTCTATGTAAACATGGACTTCAAGGCGTGAGTTGTCCACATTGCGCTTCTTATGCTGAAAATATGTGCAATGCATTCTGGTCATGTGCACACATCCAAAGATGGTGGAATACTCTCTTTTTATTTCCCATTTGGAATGCAAAGCCAACCAAAATTGATTGCACTTTCTTATTGTTTGATAGCACAAATACTACGGAAGACTGGATTAAAAGAAGATGTGTCTTTCTATTGATTCGTAATATCTGGATGCTAAGAAACTTCAAGATGTTCAAGAATAAGATACAAGCACCAACTTTTCCTTGGCAATATTGTAAAACACAACTGTGGCTTGATATACTTGTTATGCCCTCTGCAGATAGAACAATGATTGCTACATTATTGAATGCAATTTGACATAAACGCTTCGCTTTCGGAGTCCTCACAGATGATCTAGATTAGTTGATGTAGACAGGGAATAGGGAGAAGGTTCTCCCTGTTCGCTCATTTGTACATAACTCTCTTTATATGCAATAAAGTGAGCATTTCCACAAAAAAAAAAAAAAAAAAATAATAATAAAAAAATATATATATATATGTATGTATATATATATATATATATATATATATATATATATATATATATATATATATATATATATATATATATATATATATATATATATATATGTATGTGTATGTATGTATGTGTGTGTGTATGTATGGCATATACTAAATTCTAATAGCTTAATAACTTATTTCCAAACTCTATTGAGATAAAGATCTCACAAATGAGCACATATGCGCATGTATGAGCATTTGTAGTCTCTCTCCCAATTATCCATGGAGAAAGGATTATCATTGAGCCCATACTCATGGACAGCCACACGCATTAGAGTGTGAAGTCAAGGGGGTGTCATGAGGCTCCCTTCCTCTTCCTCTTTGCTTAAAGAAGCTCAATATATAAGCTCACACCATAACATTTGATTTCGTACATGGAATTAATTCCCCTATGCTTGTGCGACTTTCTAATCATAGCCTCTTCAATCTAGGCATATAGAGGCATCCGTGAGCACGATTTTTGCATATAGAGGTATCTATGAGCAATTTCTTTTTCTTCTTTTACTTAAAGGATGTTATACAACAAGAGACGGAGATATTAAAGTTTGTGAAAAGCTATTGATTACTTAAAGTTAGGATAATAACCCCCGAAAATGATATGTATGAGAAACGCGTCTCTGAAGTTTTAAAAATGCCAAAAACGGCGTAGCATTTCAGAGGGAAAGAAACACTCGTTTCGTGCAATTATGAGCAAGGCATCAATCAGATCTCTTTTTGTGATCTACATATCTTGTGCATGAATATTAATAGAAGCATCAATAACTTCGGCATGATCTCCTTCCATAGTAACACAAAGTATATCTTCTAAATCTGATAGCTCCTCAATGATGACACTAGAGGTCACATTGGCCTTCTCTTTGTCTTTGTCCTTTGAGTTGTCATGTGCTTCATTCTTGGTGTCCTTTTTCTTCCTGTCACTTGTGTTCAGCCTTGTAGTATCTGCAATCAGGCTTCTTGTGACCTTTCCTATCACATTGGTAACAAGCCACTTCAGCTTTGTCTTTGCTTTTGCTCTTGTTTCACTGTACATTTCCACTTTTCTTTTTTGTTCTTCCTCTAGCCACATTTGATGAGCCATTGCCCTCTTCAATAGTCTTAATTTCCTCATTCAAAATAGAGCCCTTTACACCATCAAAGGTAACATTGGGGCTATTCGAAAGTGAAACAACCAATGTTTCTCATGAATCAGGTAAGGTCATCAACAAGAAGATGGCCAAAATCTTATCATCAAATGCAAGTAATTCGGAGTCCTTCAATTGTGAAAGAGTACCTGTAAAAGAAGATAAGTGCTCAGCTACACTTTTTGACTCATCAAGCTGCATACACACTAGTTTACGCATAAGATGCACTTGATTTACAGGCGTGGTATTTTCATAAGTGGCTTTCAACTTCTCCCATACCTCAAAGGCAATTGTAAGGCTTTTCAAATCCACTAAGATTTCATTAGATATAGCCACCTTGATATAAGTGATGGCCTTCTTGTTTAGATTCATCCATGCTGCTATTTGTCATATGTTCAGGCTTGACTTCCTAAAGAGCTCCTTCACAATCTTTAAGAAAGAGGATGTCCAATATTCTCTCTTTCCACAAATCAAAACTGTTACCTTTAAATCTCTTGATTTCAAACAAGCTTTTGACATCAAAGGAGGTAGGAGCCATGTTTGCACATTGAGAGCTTCAAAATTTAAGCAGAAAAGGTAAAATTCACCTGTTGTCCTATGCGCAATCATTTGACGAGATTATAGCCGAGATATTGGGCCCAAAAATTGTTCAAAACTTGCAAAAATCAATTTCTGAATGTTTTGCAGAAAATTTCAAAAAATTCAAGCAAGCTGTAATTGCATAGAAAACAACAAGTTTGTTGTTTTTCAACCACAAAATGCATACATAAATGTAAAACCGAGTCAATGGGTGCTTGTTTTCACAAAAGCCCCAATTTTGTAGCAATATGATTTGTAAAATCAAAGAAATGACCTGTTGTAATAAGTTTCGAGCAAGTATGTACTTCCTCAATCTTTGTACATTGAGAGCTTCAAAATTTCACCAGAAAAGGTAAAATTCCCCTGGTTACTTGTGCACAATCATTTGACGAGACTATAGCTTAGATATTGAGCCCAAAAACTGTTCAAAACTTGCAAAAATCAATTTCAAAAAATATCAAAAAATTCGAGCAAGCTGTAATTGCATCAAAAACAGCAAATTTGTTGTTTTTCAACCACAAAATGCATACATAGATGTAAAACCGAGTTAATGGGTGCTTGTTTTCACAAAAGCCCAATTTTGTAGCAATATGACTTGTAAAATCAAAGAAATGACCTGCTGAAATAAGTTTCGAGCAAGTATGTACTTCCTGAATCTTTGTACATGTTCTCCTACTTGAAATGCAAGAGAATTTTTGCAACAAAGGACCTGTAGATGAAAAAATCAGAAATATGGATGCTGAAAATGACATGTGGGGATATAAGAAGAACATTAGAAGAGATTCTTGGTTATGAAACTCTCTAGAAAATTCAAAATTTGCTTCAGGTTTGCTGTGGGCTGAAGTAATCCTCCAAAAACAACACTTGTATTGCGAAAAAAGAAGGTTTTTCATGATGAAATTCTCCCAAGAAAAAACCTTCAGCTTAACATAGGCTGAAGTAGAAAAGCACAACTTTGTCACTATGGAATAGCTCAAAGCTCTGAAACCAATTGAAAGATGCTGTGGAGAGCTACGTTGTGGACTGTGGTGTGCTCGGTTGCTCCAAATGTCAAGGGAGTGGGTTGTTGCGTGAGGAGAGAGAAAGTAGAGAGAGAAACCTGCACAGAAATATGGAGAAGAAGATGGAGAAGCTGAAGTTGAAGAAGTCCCAATCAAATTATGAGAGATTTGAGATCAAGTCTTATTGATAAGTGACTTTTAGGTTATTTTGGCATGTTCACACATGGCCAATGACCAAAAGTTATAAAAATAATGTAAATGCCTATAGCTCCCCAATTTGGGGTCCAAAAAATATAACAAAAATATGTCTGGAAAGCTCTCGAAAAGAGCTTTCACATGGAAGGATAAAAAATATAGAAAAGGAGAGTCCTTGGGGCCTTTATCCCCAACAGAATATAAGGATACAAATTCTTTTAAAAAAATGCATAATTATTTGCTTTAATAAACTTTGGAACTTCTGAATTTTTGTCATAAATCTGATTTTCAGTAATGTAAGCATTGCTTGAAGTAAGGCTTTACCTGTTTTTGGAACATAGAATCTATAACCTTTGCTTTCAACACCATAACCAATAAAAACAATTTTGATAGCTTTTTCTTCAAGCCTATCACAATCCTTCTTTTCAATGCAAATATAAGAGGGAGAATCAAAAACTTTGAAGTAATTCACAATTAGTTTCTTACCATAAGATTTTTCATAAGGTATAATCACCATTAAAACCTTTGTTGAAGCCCTATCAAGAATGTGATTAATTATGTGAATAACATAAAACCTGTTGGGGATAAAGGCCCCAAGGACTCTCCTTTTGTATATTTTGACCCTTCCATGTGAAAGCTCTCTTCGAGAGCTTTCCAGACATATTTTTGTTGTATTTTTTGGACCCCAAATTGGGGAGTTATAGGCATTTACATTATTTTTATGACTTTTGGTCATTGGCCATGTGTGAACATGCCCAAATGACCTAAAAGTCACTTATCAATAAGACTTGGTCCCAAATCTCTCATAACTGGATTGGGACTTCTTCAACTTCAGCTTCTCCATCTTCTTCTCCAAATTTCTGCGCAGGTTTCTCTCTCTACTTTCTCTCTCCTCACGCAGCAGCCCACTCCCTTGGTGTTTGGAGCAACCGAGCACACCACGACGTAGCTCTCCGCGGCCTCTTTCAACTGGTATCAGAGCTTTGAGCTGTTCCATCGCGACAAAGTTGCTCAAACTGCTTTTCCACTTCAGCCTATGTTAAGCTGAAGGTGTTTTCTTGCATTTGGGAGAATTTCATCGCGAAAAACCTTCTTTTTTCGCGATAAAAGGGCTGTTTTTGGAGGATTACTTCAGCCCGGAGCAAAGCTGAAGCAAATTTTGTGCTTTTTAGAGAGTTTCATCGCGAAGAATCTCTTCTATTCTTCTTTTTGTATCCCCACAGGTCTTTTTCAGCATCCACATTGCTGATTTTTTCATCTACAGGTCTTTTGTGGCAGAAATTCTCTCATTTTTCAAGTGGGAGGACATGCACAAAGATTGAGGAAGTGCATACTCGCTGGAAACTTATTACAGTAGGTCATTTCTCTGATTTTACAGGTCATATTGCTGCAAAAATTGGGGCTTTTGTGAAAACAAGCACCCATTGCCTTGGTTTTACATCTATGTATGCCTTTTGTGGTTGAAAAACAACAAATTTGTTGTTTTTGATGCAATTAGAGCTTGCTGGAATTTTTTGAAACTTTCTGCAGAAAATTTCAGAAATTGTTTTTTGCAAGTTTTGAACAGTTTTTGGGCTTAATTTCTCAGCTATAGTCTCCTAAGGTAATTGCGCACAGGACAGGAGGTGAATTTTACCTTTTTGGTGAAATTTTGAAGCTCTTAGTGTGCAAACATGGCCTCTACCTCCTCTGATGTCAAAAGCTTGTTTGAGATCAAGAGATTTGAAGGTAATGGTTTCGATTTGTGGAAAGAGAGAATGTTGGGCATCCTCTTTCTTAAAGATTGTGAAGGGGCTCTTGAGGAAGTCAAGCCCGAAGATATGACAGATGCAGCATGGATGAACCTAAACAAGAAGGCCATCACTTACATCAAGATTGCTGTATCAGATGAAATCTTAGTGGATTTGAAAGGCCTTACAACTGCTTTTGAGGTATGGGAGAAGCTGAAAGCCACTTATGAAAATACCACGCCTGTAAATCAAGTGCATCTTATGCGTAAGCTAGTGTGTATGCAGCTTGATGAGTCAAAAAGTGCGGCTGAGCACTTATCTTTGTTTACAGGTACTCTTTCACAATTGCAGGACTCTGGATTACCTCCATTTGATGATAAGCTTAAGGCCATCTTCTTGTTGATGACCTTACTTGATTCGTGGGAAACATTGGTTGTTTCACTTTCGAATAGCCCCAGTCTTACCTTTGATGGTGTAAGGGGTTCTATTTTGAATGAGGAAATCAGGAGGAAAGCTAGTGGAGAGGGCAGTGGTTCAGCCAATGTGGCTAGAGGAAGAACAGAAAAGAAAAGTGGAAATGTACAGAGGAACAGGAGCAAAAGCAAAGGCAAGGCTGAAGTGACTTGTTATCAATGTGGTAGGAAAGGTCACAAGAAGCCTGATTGCAGATTTTATAAAGCTGAACTAGAAAGAAAGAAGAACACAGGTGACAGGAAGAAAAAGGACACCAAGAATGAAGCACATGATACCTCAAAGGACAAAGACAAAGAGAAGGCCAATGTGGCCTCTAGTGTCATCATTGAGGAGCTATCAGATGCAGAAGATATACTTTGTGCTACTATGGAAGAAGAGCATGTTGAAATTTTTGATGCTTCTATTAATATTCATGCACAAGACATGCAAATCACAAAGAGGGATTTGATTGATGCCTTGCTTACTGTGAATGATGCTTTGTCACAAACATGGATTGTAGATTCAGGTGCATCGTTTCATGTAACTCCTATTAAGGAGTGTTTCACTACCTTTCATGCAGGCAGCCATGGACATGTATATCTTGGAAATAACCATGCTTGTTCAATTGAAGGTATTGGCACAGTGCATCTCACAGTGGATGGTACCAATGAGCTGGTTTTGCATGATGTAAGGTATGTACCAAGCATCAAGAAAAGCTTATTGTCTGTTGGGCAAATGGATATGCATGGATATAGTACCCTCTTTGAGAAGGGGTCATGGAAGCTTATCAAAGGCTCTAGGCTGATTGTTAAAGGTACAAAGAAAGGGACTCTTTATTGCTTGCATGGTAAAGCATTGTTGGGCAAGTTTATTGCTTTGGCTGAAATCCATTCACATATGGAATTATGGCATAAAAGGCTTGGCCACATGAGCCAAAAAGGTCTTGATAAACTATGTAATTTGGACAAGTTTGATGCTAAAGGCTCAAAACTTGATTTTTGTAATGAATGCCAATATGGTAAGCAAGTAAAGAATTCCTACTACTCTGGTGTCTCTCGTAAGTCTAATGTGCTTGATCTTGTTCATTCTGATGTTTGTAGCATGCCCATAAAATCTATGGGGGGTGCTCTTTACTTTGTTTCTTTTGTTGATGATTACTCTAGGAAGCTTTGGGTATATTTGTTAAAATCTAAAGATGAAGCCTTTGCTGCATTTAAGAAATTTCATG
Source organism: Ceratopteris richardii (assembly GCA_020310875.1). Lineage (NCBI taxonomy): Eukaryota > Viridiplantae > Streptophyta > Polypodiopsida > Polypodiales > Pteridaceae > Ceratopteris > Ceratopteris richardii. Next base: position 142,359,578 of record CM035417.1, read on the forward strand.
CATTTGTGACCACTCAAACAGGTAGAAAGCTGAAATGCTTACGTACAGATAATGGGGGTGAGTTTACAAGTGCTGAATTCAATAGATTTTGTGAAAATCTTGGTATTAAGAGGGAGCTAACAGTCCCATACAGCCCCTCTTCCAACGGTGTGGCTGAAAGGTATAATAGGACTTTATGTGAGAGGGTGAGATGCATGCTGTCCACAGCTAATCTCCCTCATGGATTTTGGGGAGAGGCTTTGAAAACTGCAGTTCATGTTTGCAATCGATCCCCTCATATGTCCTTAAAAGGTGGCATTCCAGAAGAGGTTTGGTCTGGCAAACCAGCTTCATATGACCACCTACGCATCTTTGGTTGCGATGCTTTTGTGCATATAAGGCCTGAGTTGAGAAGCAAGTTAGATGCAAAGTCCATGAAAGGAATCTTCATGGGTTATGGAGATGAAGGTGAAATGGGCTACAGGATTTGGCTACCTCAACTCAAGAAGGTAATACGCAGCCGAGATGTTGTATTTTATGAGGCAAGGCTGCTCAAAAATAATTGTGCCTCTAAAGATGACCATAAAAGAGTCAAATTTCAGCATGTACAGTCACCAATTAAATCTGATATGAACCCTCGGGATGCACCACATATGGCTGGAAATGACAATGAGCCCGTGGTTATTGAGCCAGATGATGCTGGACAGCAAAATGATGATCCTGAAGGGCATATGCAGCCACCTATTCATGCTGAAAACAGGGCTGGAAATGATGTGCAACAGCCCATTAACAATGGACATGTTGATATACCTCCTGATGTAGATCCATTGCCAAATAATGTGGATCATTGGGTAAGAAGATCTACACGTGCTAGGAGGCCAATGAACAGATATGATCCCTCTATACATTACATTATGTTATCAGATGAGGGTGAGCCTCTTACTTATAAAGAGGCAAAGCTATGTGAGCACAAGAAGAAGTGGGAGTTAGCCATGCAGGAAGAGATAAAGGCCTTGCATGCAAATGATACTTGGGATTTGGTTGAGTTACCCAAAGGAAGGAAAGCCATTCCAAACAAGTGGGTGTACAAAATCAAAACTGTTGATGGCAAACCCAAGTATAAGGCAAGGCTGGTTGCTAAGGGATATGCCCAAAAAGAGGGCATTGATTTCCAAGAAGTGTTCTCTCCAGTGGTGAAAATGACCACTTTACGTGTGTTGTTTGCTCTCACAGCTGCCTTGGATTTGGAATTATTCCAAATGGATGTTAAAACAGCCTTTTTGCATGGTGATTTAGATGAAGAGCTGTACATGAAACAGCCAGAAGGATATGCCATTCTTGGAAAAGAGCATCTGGTATGCAAACTGAAAAGGAGCTTGTATGGGCTGAAACAGGCCCCCAGACAATGGTATAAGAAGTTTGATGCATTTATGCTCAAACATGGGTTTAAAAGAAGCCATGCAGATCATTGTTTGTACACGAAAAAGGATGAAGATGGCAGCCCAATTATTCTTGTACTGTATGTAGATGATATGCTGCTGGCTGGGAAGAAAAAGAGCACTCTGAATGCTCTAAAACAGCAGCTGAACTCTGCATTCTCAATGAAAGACCTTGGGGAAGCTGAGCATATTCTTGGTATGCGTATAAAAAGGGATAGACAGCAGCATACTTTGCAGGTATCCCAAGAAAAGTACATTGAAAAAGTGCTGGACAGATTTAATGTGGCTGATGCTAAGCCTCTTGGAGTGCCATTGCAGCCACATGTTAAGCTTTCCAAGGATGACTGTCCCAAAAATGATGATGCAGCCAGTTACATGAAGAGTGTTCCATATGCATCAGCTTGTGGTTCACTTATGTATGCTATGGTTGCCACTCGGCCAGACATTGCTCATGCAGTGGGAGTTGTTAGCAGGTTCATGGCTAATCCTGGTAGAGCTCATTGGGAGGCAGTCAAATCTATCTTGAGATATTTGAAAGGGACCAAAAGTAAATGCTTATGTTATGGAAAGGGTCCATTGGAGTTAAAAGGATTTTGTGATTCAGACATGGCAGGTGATGTGGACACACGCAAGTCCACAAGTGGCTATGTATACATCCTTGCAGGTGGAGCTATTTCATGGTGCTCTAGACTTCAGAGGATAGTTGCACTATCTACTACAGAGGCTGAATATATTTCAGCCACAGAGGCTTCCAAAGAAGCCATTTGGTTAGCTCGGCTCTGCAATGAGTTTGGGATGCTTGAAAAGGCACCTCTTCTTGGATGCGATAGCCAGAGTGCCATATGTTTGGCAAAGAATGCCATGTTTCATGCTCGCACAAAGCATATTGATGTGAGATATCACTTCATCAGAGAGGTGTTAGAGGATGGCCTGATCACTTTGATCAAGGTCAATACTTCACAGAATCCTGCAGATGCTCTCACGAAGTGTCTACCCAAGGCACAACATCAGCTATGTATACAGATGGTGGGAGTTACTTAGCTTAAAGGAGCCTCCTTGGTCCTTTAAGTGGGAGGTTGTTGGGGATAAAGGCCCCAAGGACTCTCCTTTTGTATATTTTGACCCTTCCATGTGAAAGCTCTCTTCGAGAGCTTTCCAGACATATTTTTGTTGTATTTTTTGGACCCCAAATTGGGGAGTTATAGGCATTTACATTATTTTTATGACTTTTGGTCATTGGCCATGTGTGAACATGCCCAAATGACCTAAAAGTCACTTATCAATAAGACTTGGTCCCAAATCTCTCATAACTGGATTGGGACTTCTTCAACTTCAGCTTCTCCATCTTCTTCTCCAAATTTCTGCGCAGGTTTCTCTCTCTACTTTCTCTCTCCTCACGCAGCAGCCCACTCCCTTGGTGTTTGGAGCAACCGAGCACACCACGACGTAGCTCTCCGCGGCCTCTTTCAACCAAAACTTTGGTGAAAGCTTCTTTGAAGATAACATATTACGTGCCATTTCAACAAGTATATGATTTTTTCTCTCTACGACACCATTTTTCTTTGGAATATAAGCAATAGTGAGTTGATGAGAAATACCTTTGTCTTTTAAAAATGACTTGAAGTCTTTAGACATGTATTTTCATCTTCTGTCACCTCTTAAAATCTGATTTTTAGATTGATTTTAATTTTCAATCATAGGTATAAATTTCTCTAGCAAAAACTTTGGACTTTGTTTTTAAACCAAACACACAAGAATATCTTAAAAATCATCAATAAAAGCGATGAAATACCTATAACCATGTAAACCTCATAGATCCATCCACATGAGAATGAATGATCTGCAACTTTTTATGTAACTTCACATCAAGATGTCCTTGCAAGAATATGCATGATCTGGTAAATCAAAAGTTGGCAAACTTTCAACCAGACTTTTGTCCTTAATATGCTTGAGAGCTGCATAATGGATGTGACCAAATCTTGCATGCTATAACTTCATATTTTCCTTTGAAGAGGTAGATAACCTAGTAAGATTAGCATGGCTAATTTTTTATAAAACAAACATGCCACTTCAATTTTCACCTTGTAGTCATTAGATGTAAGAAGTTGACATGAATCCTTCTTAAAAATCACTTTATAGCAATCTGTTAGAAATATTGAGATTGAGAGAAAATATATTTGGAGCTTTGCTCCTTACATCTCTCTCATGTGGAGCTTTTCCTTCATGATGTCTCCTTTTTTTTTTTTAATCTCTATATCTTTGTGGGCCTAAAAGCCAACAAAATCGGGATTTAATTGTTTAAATCATGTAGATCACTCAAACCCAAAATAAAGAGATTCTTATCCCTTCATATATATTTTTTATTTTTATAACAGATAAAAGTGTATATATTTCACATATATGCATGACATATGGTAACCATAAAATCAGCATCAGTCCAAGAGCGAGGAAAACTACTGTTAAATCATGCAATAGATTTGGGTCCTGGCAATGACCCTTGGCTATAAAAGCTATTTGTTGTAATCACAATGTGCAACCTTATTTGAAAAAGGATATCATATTCATAGAGCAAGGAAACTGATAGTGGCTATGTTTTTTCTATCTCAAATACTGTTTCCAGATCTATTGTTATATCGATTATAAAAGAGATCATGTTTGTGTACTACATCTGTGCTTACAGTCAGACATGTCCTGTTACAATTTTCTGTTGACTTGATGTTCCCCCTGTTGAATCATGGCTATACAGCAACAATAAAGGGCATTTGGGCGTGCCACAGCTCCCTGGTCAAGGCTGCTCTTTTCATGCGTTTACAACGAACACTTACAAATTGAGTCTTCTGGAAACTCCATCAGGCATTAAAGTACCTTTTTTCTTTATTTCCTGCAAGCAAGAACCAGTAATAAATTTTTTCGCTGATGCTTGTTATACTATGTCTATAGATAGTCCTTGTAACAGATCCTGGAATGGGTGATCTTCGAGAAGCATTACGTTATATTTACAGTAACATCTATGTGGAATATGTGATAAAGAATCCTCTTTATGTACCTGGGGAGCATTTTAGGTAAGTATCATATAAATCTTGTTGCAGACATTTGAAGGATATTTTCATTCTGCTTCAATCTTCATTGCCTGAGCAGGTGTGAACTATTCAATGCTGCCCTTGACCAATATGTGAAGACACTGAAGTAAATATAAATGGGCTGTCTCACGAATATGGCTTGATGTTCGATTTTTGGGATGGTCGTGACGACCTCGTGAAAAGTTTCCGGCTGTCATCTTGAAGTTCTGCTCCCTGCCTGGTGAGCTCAGAAGAATTTTCACAGGCCCTTTCGGATGATATGCAGTGTTTATTAGCAATACTTGACTCCACATCAAGTGTTTTCTATGCTCTTCTTTTTATGTTGTGTTTACAATTGTTTCAACAACATTTTGTCACCTTCATTGTGGTGCATTTATTGTGGAGTGAAATAGTAGTTAGTCGCATCACTTGCATCAACATTGTGCCTTTTGAGTGATGGTATTCCTAGATAAGTTCCAGATCTTGTACTTTGAAGACTATCTGTAATCATTCAGGATTTGATGTGATCAAGTATTAATTTATACTGTAATTCCAACCTACATACTATTCTAAATGCCTGGTTAGTTGCATATTAGGAAGGAAAAGGATTAGAGCAAGTAAGGTTAGAACGGAACTTTGTGGAAGGAGGAATTTCCTCGGTTATGCTGTTGTCCTCTTGTTTCATCCATTGTTCCTTGTGCTTTCCTGCATCTAAGCCATGCAGTGATTGTTTCACTGGCCGTCTGCAGTCCTATGTTTCTTTATGCTGCTGCATTCCTTTTGTCATATTTTTCCTGTACATCCAGTATGAAGCCAGTTTTTCTGGACAATTTTTTACATGTGCTTCATTTTGTGTGCTTGAAACATTTGTGTTGCTTTTCCTGATTTGTATCAAGGCGCTCATTGCAAGTTACTTTACTTCAACTTCTTCAGCTGTGGTTCCATTTGGTATGGACCTCTGATGACGAAGAAATCAGCCTTATGTGGGTTGATTTTTTCTTTTTAGTTTGTTTGTTTGGATATTGTTTGGATAAAGAAAATAACTTTTATTTTGAGGGATCAGGATATCCTCAAGGAATGATATTCACTGCATCCAAAGAAAGAGAGACGCGAGGATTACATGTTTAATTTGATTGTGAAGTTGCTCTACTAAATCAATCACATTATGGAGTAGGATTTGCGTTAGCAGGTTAGAAATTCATAGTGATTGATTCATACTGAAGGGCTTGAGAATCCGTTAATCTGTATCACATTGTTAATCTGTTTCCTTCATTTATCCACTTTCTCAGTCCAGAAGAGACCTATGTGGCTGTGTATTGAGTGTACTATGTAGATCTAGGAATAAACTCGCAATAAAAAAATATACTTATATTCCAGCTATGACTGAGATATTTGATGAGTAATAGAGAACCAAAGCTTCCGATAGACTACGTTGAATGAGCAGTAATTGTCAAATTCATCATTTCACCCTTATTTGATATTAATACTCGAGGGAATTTTTGAAGCCTTAAAAATGCTCAAGGTAGTCTAAGCTGGAGATGTGCAAGATATTGGTTGAAGGAATATTATGACCATATTATAGGAAAGTTCTTTGGAGATACTTTTGTGACTTTCTAACTTGAGGAAGAACAATGCCAGTCAGACTACATACTCAAGATATGTTTTTTCACCCTATTTAGAAGAGGTAGAATAACTTTAAGATATGAAGTCTCATAATTAGTTTAGAATGAAGCTTGATGAAATAAAAATCAGTACCCTGAAACAGAGCAGGCAGAGTAGCAGAGCAGTTCATTTTTATGGTTTTGAGAAATCAGAGACACACGATTTCTGTTCACAACTTCAATGTCTAGCATATCTATGAAGTCCTATGGACATGGAGCTCAAGTTGGAGTGCTGTGCTGCACCTCAAACCCAGGTGAAAGTTCTGATCATGCAAAGCTCTGAGTTTCAGAGGGTGCTGAAGAAGAGCTGGTGTATAGTTCAAGTTGGAGGTAGCGCAAAGTAGGGTTTCTGGTATTTGTCTCAGTTAGTGGTTTTCAAATGAATGTGTTCTTCTTGATGGAATGACTGTTGCCCTTTTATGATGGTTATGCAACAGTTGTGTCTGCATAAGTCCATTTTTGTTTTCAAAAAAGATATTGGAAGGAGTATGAAAAAGAAGTTCAATTGGCTGCTCCCACTAGATCCCATGTACACCATGTAGCGTACATGGTCATCTCCATGCGGTGTTTCTCGCTATGATTCTCCTTAAGAAGCCTCTTGGGAAGGTTTTGATCTAATCCTGTGTATCACATTGTTAATCTGTTTCCTTTGTTCATCTCGAGTCGAGGACAAACCTATTTGGCTGTTGTAAATGCCACAACTGTTGATATATTTAGGTAATGATGTGTGAACACACTTATTGTCACTTGGGCTCCTTTTTCCCTCTTTAGGAAGTTTTTCCTCTGCCTTGTATATACGTCTATAATCCTAATGGATCACTTATCTTTGTATATTCACTTGGTAATATATTCAATATTATGTTGTTCTCCAAGCTTCTTTTTCTTCCTTGTGCTGTTCATGTGCTTCTGTAGACCTCGAAATCCAATAGTTGGTATGAGAGAAGATCTTTGCTTCCTCTAGGGCATTGTCGACACCCTTCGGTCGCAGTTAGAAGTTTAGAAACACATGGAAATTAGTGAGTATACTCTAGGCAATTAGAAGTTCAAAACAGCTTTGTTGTTTGGTGCCGAATTTTTTATTTGAACTCATTTTGGCCTCCAAATGTACTATTTTTGTTCAATTTTTTATGATATAATCAATTTTCTGCATCAAGGTATTAATTCACTAGCCATGGCTGAAAGCAATGATGTATTTCATATGTTGGTTGTAGGATAAGTTGGATGGTACTAATTACCCATTGTGGACATACATGATTCGTCATGTATTGGTAGCAAAAAGCTTGTGGAATATTGTGCAGGGTGTTCAAAAACAGCCTACACTTGCAAATACATTGATTGAAGGTGATGAAGATGGTGTTGAAGATGATGAAGTCGTGTCAGATAGTTCACTTGTGTAGACTATTCTTAATGCTCTTTTAGATTCATATAAGAGTTTTGCTTCTACTATTCGGTTGATGATGAAGCAATCCTGTAAAATGGGCATCCTTCATTATTATTGAGAGGGGATATATATGTCTTTTGACCTTAATGCATTTCTGGGTGAGTGTGGGATAAAATATGAATATATATTGTTGTATATATCTCAATAAATTGGAGTTGTTGAAAGAAAGAACATGTCTCTCATGGAAATGTCTTGGTATATGGTCAAAAGTCAGCCTTTACCACATAGCTTTTAGCTTGAGGTTGTTATGTGTGGAGCATATGTACTTAATAGGTGTCCACCAAAGCATTGTAGTCTATCACTACAAATGAGGCTTGGCATGGTCGCAAGCTATCTATTGCTCATTTGCATGTTTTTGGTTGTTTGGCATATGCATTAGTGCTTGAACAACACCATAGAGATTGGATGATAACAATGAAATGTATTTTTGTTGGATAGAGTTTTGAAAACAAAGGCTACTATTTGTATCATCCACAAACTAAGCGCATTTTGGTTAGTTCAGATATTGTATGTGGAAGATGCAATTCAACCATTACTTTCATGTACCAAGAAGACATCAGTTAGCTCACAAGATGTGTATGATACTTTGTTGCCTCTTTTTACATGTGGACAATCAAGTGTTGTTCTAAGTGAGGCGATTTTCTGAGCCTTTATAGGTTTCAAAGATATGCAATTCATTCTATATTTGATGTAGATTTACATGATGCATTTACTCATGAGAGAGCTGACATAGAAGAGGAAAAAACTATGCCTAAACAGTTGGTGCAAACTTTGAGGGATAACAAATTAGATGCATCTTTGTCATATTGTACTTGTTCAGGCTCTCATAATGCTTGCTTTACATCAATGCATTATGCAATGATTATCGCTAGTCTTTGTGATAAGAAGGAGCATGTTTCTTTGAAGCATATAATTCAAAAATTGGATGGTTGCTATGCAATCAAAATATGATGCTATTATGAAGAATGATACTTAGTCTTTATGTGATTTGCCTTTAGGCAAAGGGCCATTAACACTAAATGAGTATAGAAGTTGAAACATAAGCTTGATGGAATAATTAAAGAGAGAAGGGTAGGCTTGTTGTCAAAGGTTATGCTCAAGAAACAAGAATCAACGAAATGTGCAAGTTGAAAAAGGCATTGTATGGATTGAAGCAAGCACCATGTGCCTTGGTATGAAAAGATATGTGACTACTTGCTAGCACATTGTTTTGAGAACAATCCAATTGAGAGCACCTTATATGTTAAGCATGTAGATGATGTAGTTTTGATCATTGTTATATATGTTGATGATATGTTGCTCACTCGTCTTAATGAGAAGGATATTGTTGAATTTAAGGCTGATTTGCATGTCTCTTTTGAGGTGTCCGTTTTGGGGAATTTGCATCATTATTTGGACATTCAATCTATGCAAGTTGATGGGGAATAGCTTCATGTCAAACAAAATATATTAACACCTTATTGTAATGCTTTGCTTGAAGATTGCAAACCTATTGCCACTCCTATGGAAACAAGTTTACGATTGAGTCTTCATGATGCTAGAGATGCATTTGATGTTGTTCTCTATCAATAGAATTTTGGATGCTTGATTTAGTTATGCATAACTCAGTCTGATATTCAAATTGCTATCTCTCATATCAGCAGGATGATGCATTACCTAAGCATCAAGCATTGGTAGGCTGTTAAGTGCATCTTTTGCAACTTGAGTGGTTCCCAAGGGGGGATCATTATCGCTAGATTTGCATGCTTTTTCTTATCCAGACTCGATTGGTTGCTATGACATCCGTGTATCCACTAGTGGTTTTTGCTTCATGCTTGATAGCTCATGCATATCTTGGTAGAGCAAGAAGCAACATATTGTAGCCACTTCTAGTTGAGGCTCCGCATAGGGAAACTTTAATTGTGGTGGTTGAGTGTATGTAGCTCAGATGCCTTTTGGCTGATTTGGGTATGCACTATCATTATATCAAGGAGAGACTCTTTGTTGGAGAGATCAATTTGGCTTATGTGCTCGTAGAGGATAATGTTGCATACCTTTTCACAAAGGCTTTGCCTAGGGAGGTTTGAAGCTTTTGTAAAGTTTTGGGATTACTTGCTTTTGTGTATTTATTTCATTGCATAGCTTGGCGATTCCTTATACATGAGTGTTGGCTCCTTGTTCATCACATCAACTCCAAGGAGGGATCTGTGTATGTATTTTAGTGTGTGGCTCATACTCCTTTTGGCTGATTTGGGTGTTGGTTAGTCTTATGCCACCACCATCTTTATAGACAATCAGAGCATATTGGTAGTTGCGAGGAAACTTGTGTTCCATGCTTGTACAAAGCACATTGAGATGCACTATCATTATAGGAAACTTGTGTTCCATGCTTGTACAAAGCACATTGAGATGCACTATCATTATATTAAGGAGAGACTCTTTGTTGGAGAGATCAGTTTGGCTTATGTGCCCACAGAGGACGATTTGCATACCTTTTCACAAAGGATTTGCCTAGGGAGAAGTTTGAAGCTTTTTGCAAAGGTTTACACTTTCTTCCTTTTGTGGATTGATTTCATTCTATAGCTTGGCAATTCCTTATACATGTTTTGGCTTCTTGTTCATTGCATCACTTTGAGGAGGGATTTGTTTATATATTTTGGTAGTGATGTGTGTGAACACATTTAGAATCATTGGGGTACTTTTTTCCCCATCTAGTAGGTTTTTCCCCCCTGGCTTGTATATATGTCTATAATCCTAATAAAGCACTTTTCTTTGTACATTCACTTGGTATTACATCTAGTATTGTGATATTCTCCAAGCTTCTTCTTCTTCCTTGTGCAATTCATGTGCTTGTGCAAACCTCGAAATCCAACAACGTCGTCATAGACCAAGAACGCGCACGATAAAGAAGAATGTTGTATCCATGGAGCAATCAAAAGGTAGGTATGAACACCTACACATGAGGAGATAAATGCACACTCACTTACAAGAAGAGCAAGGCAAGCACACACATGGGCGCACATATACACACATACACACACTCACTCATTAGTAGGCAAGAGATAGAATGCTCCAAGAAGCTCACTGTATCACAAAAGCTTAGATACAATGTTCAAAAGAGTTGTAGCTCTAATTGAATAGCCCTAAAAAATGAGAGATCTTTCTCTTTTAGACTTTTTAAAAGCCTTTGTCCACATTGTAGTGGTCGACCTAGTACTAAAAATAGTGTCAAGGCCTTGATAAGTCATACAATTCCAAAAATAAAAAAAAATTCAGGTGATGATGATGATGCTTGTATGGCTCCTTGATTTTTTTTTCTTGGGTTGGAAGGTGGAGATCGTGAGAGCTGATTGCTTTTCTAGTAGCCCTTGATCATCATGATGGAATGTATAGGTAGGTCCATCGCATTGCTCCATATGGGTTCTTGAGACCATCACAAAATTTTGTGAGGGAAAGAGACCTGGCATAAGCACAATGACTTTCATCGAGTGGAACTTATTCTCCACATTCGTGAAATCTACAGTAAGAAAATAACACCAAAATAGAGACTTGGTTAATTCTTCATTTCTCACAATTTCTTCCTGTTCAATTTCTTCTTCTTAATTATCTTTCAATTTGTTGATCCCACATGTATGTCTTCATGAACACAATCGACAATTGATGGAAAGCCTTAATAATCATCTACATGAAGATATTATACTAATAATTGGGCTTAACTACAAGCATCCTTCGGAGACCTTGTCATTTCATGGCCTCGAATGTGTATTGGTTCCTCTAACAGAGCTGATTGACTATAGCCAAGTAAGGTGGCCCGATGTTTACTCTTGGTTAAATATATAGTCAATATCTATGGTTGGAGACAACTACTTGAAGGGTTCCCATAAGGAATATATGAGTACTAAAGCAAGCTATACATGTGTTCTTTTATCACATACAAGGGGTCACTCTTGTGCATAGGTTTATAAAAATTGTGTCTCATGCAAGGCCGTGGAATGTTGCTTATGTTTGCTGTGTACTTCAAGTGTGATTGACCCAAATGGCGCAAGAGATAGGGTTGTGCATTTAGGCATATGGTTATCACATGAAAAGTGTCTTGATAGAAACAACTTTTCTTACCTTATTTTTTCTATCATTAAGCGTGAAGCACTGGGTGGTCAGTGTTAGTTTTGATTCTACAAAAGAAATAACAACTATGTACATATATTTCTAATTGTATGCATGCATTTCAAGAGCGTGAGGTGCACAATTATCATGAAAACCTAAAAAAAAATGCTTTTTAGTTTTTGTGCATGTTGTTGGAAATGTAACCTTTCACAAGAGTATTGCATAAATATTCTCAAATTTGGTATGGCTTAAACAAATTCAACCTAATCAAACCAAGGTCAGAGATGATCAAAATTGGTCAAAATATGCAGATTTTTTTGAATTATGTAGTTGGAAAATGCATCTCAAGAGCTATCCAAGGATATATAACATGTCAGTTTTGAAGAAGATTTGAGGTCTCAAAAAGAAAACCTTAATTTGTAGGTCAAAACCTTAAATATGATCGTCTCAATAGAAAGTCAAAAAAAAAGATTTTTTTTTTCAATAATGATATCAAAACTAAATAGAAAGCATTTACAATTAGGTTTTTTGTAAAACCTAGTAGAAAATCTATCGTAAATCATGGAACCCATAGTTTTGTGTTTTTTTGGTGATTTAGCCATGCTTTTCAAGTTTGGATAAAAACTATATAAGGAGAAGCTCTATAGCACATTATTTATAATCTCTTGGAGAGAGACAACTTGGTAGAGGTCTTCTCCAAACTTGGAGATATGGAGGATGGGTAGTAGCTAGAGCTTGTGTTTTTTCTTCAACCATAAGAAAGACATTGACTTGGAGCTTATTTATATAGGAGATTATCTTCACTTCTTGGAGATTTTAAAGTTATGAAGATATGCTGAAGATTGATGCATTTTTATGAGATCTTTATGATTTTTTGTAACATTCATGTACTTCATATTTTGGAATGTATTGAATATGTCGTGCTTTGCTTTATCTCTCTATTTTCTAGTCTTCTCTCTCATGTTTCTGTTTCATTTCTATCTCTATATTGATTGTGGGCTTTAAAAACCAACAATTGGTATCAAAGTAGGTTAAAATAGTGCACACAAAGCATGTTGATAATAGTGCAATAAATAGAAAGATAAGAGCATTGTACAAAAGTCAAGCTCAATTCATTATTCAGTAGGTAGTGGCAGGTCCATAAAAAAGGCCGTTGTCAGAAGCTATGCCATAACTCCATTTTAGCCATAGAAGAAGTTATGTAAGAGAGGCATTTGAGGAAAATCCCCTATATGTATCTAAGCAATACAAGCCATTGCATAGAGTCCCCGACATCACAATAACATTGCCATTGTTGAAATCATGAACCATACATTTGTTATCAATAGTGTACATGAAGTCTAACACTAGAAATGGTAGGAACCGATATCAAATTCTTCTTGATACCAGGTACATACAATGCATTCCTGAGAGTAACAATACCTTCATTTGTAGTCGTAAGCTACATTCCTTGAACTTCAATAATAGGATAAGAAGCATTGTTTGCACATACAACATGTCCTCCTTTGGGTGCATCTTTCAAAGATGCAATTTTTTTTTTCATGAAATGATATGCTCTGAAGCACCACTATCGAAAAACCAATATGAATCAGCTCCATTGACAATATGTAGAATGTGATGATGAATCATAATGACATGTAACAAAACATGCCCAAAAATCTTGAGATACATTAGTTTCATCATTCTTTGTATTAGATGTATTCTCAACAATAAACATGCTAATTTCTTTCTTCTTTTCATTATGCTCGACAAACTTTCTACATTCATCAATGGTATGTCCAACCTTTTGACAATACTTGCATCTCTTCTTCTTTTGCATATCACCATCAAGAGAGGAGGAAGTGAAAGAGGAAGAGTGAGCATTTGGTTTTGATGACCCCAAACCTGAACCATACTTGGTTTTTCCCTTTTGTCTAATAGCATGTGCGTGTGTTCCCTCGGCATACCACTTCTATTCACTCTTGATTACTCTTCTTTCAAAAGAAGAGACACAACCTCAACAAAAGTATACATATTTGTATTTCCTTTTGCAACCAAATGAAGTGTATTAGCAAAGCTTTGAAAAATTTTTGGCAATCCTTTGAGTAGTGTAGATATGAGTGATGCATCCAGAATGATCTCATCAATGTTTGCCAATTGCTCTTTCAAATCTTGGATGTGTGTAACATATACATCCACTTACTCATTTTCATTCATAAATACATCTTCAAGTTTCTTTCCTAATTAAGCAACACGTGCTTCATTACACGATACAAAGAAGCCAGAGTATCCCAAGCTTGTCTTGAAGTAGTGCATGATTGGATGTGCGAAACAATATTCCACTTCAAAGAAAGGGCAATCAATGCATGACCTTGATGGTCCTTTCCATCCCATTTAAGTTACCCTTGGGTAGGTGGAGAAGGCATAATCATTTTACTTGAAGAAGATCTTGAATATATGACAATGAGTTACGGAGGAGAAGAACTTCCAAGTCACTTGTCAACATCTGCCAACATGCTTCATGTAAGATCACATTGGATAGTTGGTCCCGTCAAGCCTATCTTCAGCTTGAAACATTCCAAACAAGTCATTATTTCTTGCCATTTCACCAAATAACTCAAAAGTAGCAAGATATGAACTTCAACAAAGCTGAAATGAAAGTTGAAATCAATGGTGAATCTGATTGCATGATTGACTTTGAAAAGAGGGTGAAACCCCAAGGCACCTGATGGAAATGATCTCCAAGTGCCAAACTTGTATTTTTATGTTACGGATTCGATTTTCACTATTAAAAGTGTGCCCGATGATCTTGCAAGGAAAATAGAAGATTGAGAAAAGAGTTGAACTTGCTTTGAGACCATTGCTGGGTGTTTGAGTGAGTGAGTGATGAATGACTTTGAAAGGGGGGTGAAACTGCTATGGAACTGATCTTCATTGTTAAAAGTGTGCGCCACGATGTTGCAAGAAAAATAACATATTGAGAAAGAGCTAAACTTGCTCTGAGACCACTGTTGGGTGTTTGAGTGAGTGAGGAAGCACAAATAGAAGTACACACAAGAGCAAAGAAGGAGATTTAAGCATAGAGACACACGATGGCTGTAAGAGATCTCTCTGGATATAAGATTTGTAATATGAGAATGAGTGAAGTGATAGCTATAAGTGAATTCCTAAGTACCACCACATATGAGTATATAATGTCTATGTGGTTACATGAGGAAAAAATATCTATCCAACACTAGACCAAAAAGTTCCCATGTATAGAGAAACAATTCACATCAAAGCTACTCAACGTACACAAGTGTAACAATTATGACCATGTTATGGGGAATTTCTTTGGAGTTAATTTTGTGAATTTCTAACTTGATGAAGAACAATGCCAATCAGAATAATGTGTAGAAAATTTGGGGGATCCCAAGGGTACTAAGCCTCCCTTCACTTGTACTTCTAATTTATTCAAACATTCAGGGAGAATATGCTTCGGATGAACTTTCTCTTAAAGAAAAAGAAAATTAGGATCCTAAAAGAGAGAAGATAAGAGTAGCAAACTAGTCCATTTTTATGGTTCTAAGAAATTAGAGATATAGAAATTCTATCCACAACTTTGATTTCTATCATATTTATGAAATCTTGTAGACTAGGAGCTCAAGTTGAAGTCCTATGCTGGACTCTAGATCCAAGTGAAAGTTTTGATCATGCAAAGTTTTGAGCTTCAAAGCATTCTATAGAAGAGCTTGAAGGTAGGAAAAGGTCGCATTTCTTGTTGTTCTCTGTTAGTGGTCTTCACAAGAATGTGTTCTCCTTGGTGGAATGACTATTGCAAGTGTTTATCACTTTGAGTGAATCTGTCTCGATCCAATCGGTAGTGTTATGCTGTTCTTTTTGCAGACATGAAGGTTTTTGCATTCTCATGAACCCATAGACCTTAAAAATGCATCATTCAGTCCAATCCTCCATACATGAAGCCCTTAGTGGCATTTAACCACTTTCTCTAAGTTTTCATGCATCCACACACTCATCTAATGTATGGAGGCCTTCCTCTTCTAGAATTTAATAATAGTTATGTAAAATTTCCTTCCCCATAAATCCATTTTTGTGTTCAAAAAAGATATTAGGAGTATGAAAAATAATTTAAATTGGATGCTCCCATTGGCTTCCAAGCCTTGAGCGCATACAAGTATTAGTTTTTTCTAAAATTCTCCTTGTGAACAATAGAAATAAATCAATCTTGTTCTTGTACGTACATTATTGGTTGTAGAATGAATTTTGTGTTGGAGGAGATGGTGGATAATCACAAGAGACGAGTTGGTGTAGCTAAAACCTGCTTCACACCTACTATAAGTGATGGCTGAAGAGTGTTGTGGGCCTCCTTGACTAGCTAATAAGAATAAATCATCATATATGTTGCTTGGAAAATGATGCACAAATGATAGAATCAAAACAGATAGGTGGGCATATGATCCAATGCACAAAACTTGCTATTTTGGTTGAGACACTTGCTCAGTGTTTTACTCAATTCTCTAAGTACAACAGCAATTAGTAAAATTCCTTTTGGGGAACTTCAATTAGATTAACAAGCTACCATTCATGAGTGGAATCATCTAAAATGATAAACTATATGCATAGAAATATGTTTAGCAAGTTAAGCAACTACCCCAACTTTTACGGGCCTTCACAGTCACAGACCAGTAAGCATAATTGCATGATATCCAACGATTGCGAGAACCAATAAAACTTTGTAGGATCAAAGTAGATTGTATGCTGAAGATGTCATGCTTTAAATCATGTAAAATGATGCGCTACACAGTGAGGAACAACTCAAACAAAGTCATTGTTTTGATATAGTGTGACAGAGATATGAGAGTAGGAAGTAATGAACATGTATTGACTGAATCATGTAAAATTACAAAGTCATTGGAAATATGGCATTGCTCAATGAGTGTAGAATGAGAGAGATATGAGGTGAGCTCCTCTTCTCAATGAAGGTACATGGAAACGATCTCAGAACCTCGAGATGCACATGGTATTTTCTTCTCATGTTTTATAGCTTTTTGTTGGAGCCAAGGATTTGAATTCAAATTCAAATCACCACCTAAAAGTAATCCTAAAGTATAGGATTGATTCTCTCTTGAATTCAACTACCAAATGATACGAGATAGATGCTTCCTAAC
>CM035417.1:142383886-142413886 GCA_020310875.1 Ceratopteris richardii
AAATTGAAATGATTGATGACTTTTCTAGGCATGCATGGATTTATCCACTGAAAGAAAAAGGAAGATGTGCTTATGGGCATTAAAATTTCTACCTGACCATGGGATAAAACATAAGTGTAAAATGCTATATAGACCTTAATAAAATGGAGTTGGTGAAAGGAAGAATAGATATCTCATGGTCAAAAGTCAAGCTTTACCACATAGCTTCTGGTTTGAGGGTGTTATTTATGCAACATATGTACTTAATACATGTCCCACCAAAACATTATAGTCTATCACTCCATATGAGAGTTGGCATGGTTGCAAGCCATATGCCACTCATATATGTGCTTTTGGTCGTCTTGCATATGCATTAGTCCTTGAACAACAATGCAAAAAATAGGATGATAGAGAAGTGAAATGTATTCTTATTAGGAATAGTTTTGAAAGCAAAGGGTATCATCTATATCATCCACAAACTAAACACATTATGGTTAGCATGGTGTTGAGGATTTATTTTAGCCTTTACAAGTTTGAAATGATGATGCAGATCATCCCATTTCTAATGCAAATTTACATGATGCACTTCTTGATGAGAGGGTTGACATAGAAGAAGAGAAAACTATGGCTGGTGTAGAATTTACGAGATAGAAAATTAGATGCACCTTTGTCATATCATTTTAGTTTAGGATCTCATTGTGCTTCCTTTGCATATAGATTGTTATGCAATGGTTGTATTTAGTGTTTCTAATTACAATGAACCTATTTCTTTTGACGAAGCCCAAAATTCAAAAAAATTGGATGTCTACTATGGAATCCAAATATGATGCTATTATGGAGAATGGTCCTTGGTTATTATGTAATTTTCCTCTAGGAAAAATGGCCATTAGCACTAAATGGGTTTACAAGCTGAAACATAAGTCTGATGGAATAATCGATAGGTAGATGGCTAGGCTTATTTCTAAGGATTATGCTCAAGAGAGAGGCATTGGTTTTTTGGTGAGACCTTTGCTCTCACATGCTGAATGAATGCCATTATAGCATTTGTGCACTTGCAGCTCATCATGGTATGAATGTACATTAGTTGGACATTAAAACTGCATTTTTGAATGGTGATTTTCATGAAGAAGTGTATGCATTTTTTTTGACTTGGACATGGCTAGTTGCTATGAAACTCATGTGTCCACTAGTGGCTTTTGCTTCATGCTTTAGATTATTCATATCTTGGGTGAGCAAGAAGTTGGCCTACTTTGGCCATTTCTAGTTATTAGACCGAGTATAGAGAAACTTTGACAACGATAATTGAGTGTGTGTGGCTTAGACACCATTTGGCTAATTTGGATGCTGTTGAGTATTCTGCCACCACCATCTTTATTGATAGTTAGAGTGCATTGGAATTTGCAAGAAACCGTATGTTCCATGTTCACATAAAGAACATCAAGGTGCACTATCATTATATGAGGGAGAGATTCTCTATTGGAGAGATCAGTTTATGTGCCCACACAATATACCTTTATAGAACTTTTCACAAAGGCTATATCTAGGGAGAAGCTTGAAGCTTTTCACAAAGCTTTGGGCTTAATTCCTTTTGTGGATTGATTTCTTTTCACATAGCTTGACACTTCTTTACACATTTATGTGTGTATACACTTAAGATCGCTTGGGTATATTTTTCCCTCTTTAAGAGGTTTTTTTGCCTGGATTGTATGTACATCTATAACCCTAATAGATCACTTATCTTTGTACATTCACTTGGTAATACATTCATTATTGTGTTATTCTCTAAGCTTCTTCTTCTTCCGTGTGCTTTTCATGTGCTTCTGTAGACCTCAAACTGCAATAAGAATTCTAAAAGCTACTTTCGGGAGACAGGATAATTGAAATCCAAAGATTTTCCACCAAAATAAGGGCTTCACTAAAGATTCTCTCTTCCAATATATACTAGAGGAGAATTTTGTACCTCTTTGATCCCCATAATTGATTAATTGCTGGAGGAAATCACTATGGTTCTCTTTCAAAACTATGTTTGGAAGATCTGGATGCAAGAGTGCAACAACATGATGAATTGGCATCTTTATGGAATCCTATTCTTTTTTTGAACAAAAAGAGAATGTTATATTTTTTTTGGTGTTTCTTCCAAAACATCTCTATAAAAAATATATTAAAACATTAAACATGTTACATCATTTATGAATCAATTATAGGATTCACTATGTTGAGGTTCTAACAATTCTTTGAACTCATGGATACCATTGTTTTTTAAATTTTGTTTTGGACATCCGCAAGATTCTCAAGAATGATCTACATGTAAGAGAATCATGTTAATGACATCTTTAATAATTTTAAGTCTAAACAGGTGTGCTATATAGCGATTGATTGCTTTGATACTATTGCTCTGCTTGGCCTCTTCCTTGTAGGGTTCCTTGGTTGTGAGTGTCTTTGAGTTGATTGAGATTGAGTTGGTCCTTGCAGATCCATAGCTGGTTAACTCCCTTAGCTTGTATTCTCTTGGTTCTTCTCGATGTGATTCTTGACAATAACTCTCTACTCTCCTCTTGATAAATGATAACCTCACCATTGCTCTCTTGAATATTTTCTTGGGAAGGAGGGATAGGCTCAACACTTGCCATAGAACAAGGGTTGTGGTGAATAGATAAAATGGGTTGAAGAATGGACTCATTTGTATAGTATTCCTCCTTAGGATCTATGTCATGCACACTCAAATTTGACGCATTAGGATTTTACTTGTGAGACTCCAACTATGTACCCTTGTGATAGATTCAGAGTAACTTCAAATTCATACATACAATTTTGCCCTAGGATAAGCTCTTCTAATAAGTCAGAGTCATAATAGACTAAGAGTTTATGTTGCATTGTGTTGTTCCCTTATTGCAAACATAGGGTTACTTCTCCTAAGCATTTAATATGGTTTCTTCCTATTCTGATCATGTATGCTTATGTAGGAGTGATTATCATCTTTAGTCTTTCAACAAGGAAGCACAAACATTGCTCAAAGCTGCTCTAATGCCAATTAAAGAATCCACTAGGTGGTATCCCAAATTTACAATTCCTAGGTTTAAGTATGGTTGTATTTGTAAGTTACCCATGTTCTTGATGATTGTTGCACGATAGCTTGCTATGGGAATGAGATCTTTACCCTTTAAGCACCTCTCATCTCATTCTTTAATCCATTCTTTCTGTTTCCTTATTCTTTCTAGGTCTTCTTCTCTACCTTCTTCCTGAATTCTCCCTTCTTCCTTCTTATATTTTTGGGCTCCTAAGAGTCTTGTTAGCATTTGTTATGTGATCGGTTCCATATACTTCTTCACTCAACATCTGTTGATGGGGTTTGGTAAGGTATCTCCATTTAATGTGGCTAAGCTAATAGACCCACTGGACGAAATATGATTAATGATTAAAGGACCATATCCTCTTTGTTGGAGTTTCTTGGCATGTTGCTTTAATGTGTACACCAATACTAAATCTTTAACTCTAAGACCTTTATATTTTATGTGATTATCATAGTATGCTTTTTGCCTTCTCTTGGTAGCATAGATACATGGCATTGCCTTTCACCTAGTTTCATGCAACTTCTCAATGTGATTTAATTTTTTTGGATAGTTCATTCCATACATTGGCACTTATTAGCTACTCGAAGAGTAGGAATTAAGAATTCAATTAGAAGTAAGAAATTTTCCCCATAGACTAGGTTAAATGGCATAGTTCCAATAGCTACTTTATAAGCTACCTTAAAAGCCCAAATTGCGTGGTGCAATTGATTGTCTGAACTATGCATAATACCTTATTTGAACTTTCAACTTGTCCATTGGCTTCTAGGTGATAAGGTGCTGAATTTATATGAATCACCAAGAACTCAATCATGAGTGACTTAATGAATTAATTAATGAAGTGTGTACCTCTATCACTACCTATCTCAATAGGTAGTGCAAACCTAGTGAAAGTGTTTTCAAATAAGAATTTTGTAGTTGTCTGGGCATCCTTTTTCTTAGTGGCTTTGGCTTCTACCCATTTGGTTAAGTAATATGTAGCCACTATGATGTATTCCACATGAGTGCCTCTTGGCGGGGGATTAATAGGTCCAATAAATTCAATTCCTCATTGTGATAAAGCTCTTGCACAAACCATAGGTCTCAAAGGCATGTCATCTCTCCTTATTGGGTACTTGGTTCTTTGGCACATGTTACACCTTCTTACGTATGTTTCCCTAACCGTCGAAGCTAGATGGCCTCACATGCTTTGCAACTAGATGCTCAATACTCAACCTCGATGGATGACAGAGCAACTGGGGGTTTCTTCTTACTTTCCCAAGATAAAGGTCTTGAGCCAGGCAAGAAAATGTATCCAAAAGTAGACCATCTGGAATCAGGATCACCAACCCAATCTGAATCTGAATATTTGATGAGTTCCATGCCCCCTTTATACCAAAGACCATGATGTTGGGTGAGGGCAAGGTATTGAAGCAGTCTTTGAGTAGCATCCCAATGTGTCTGACAAGCGTGATGTGCAAACTGACTGAGTATGCCAACTATATAGGCAATATTTGGTCTAGTGTTGGCTAGGTAAAGTAATGAGCCAACAAGCTATTGATAACTATGCCCATAAGTGATGATGAATCCTCTAGTATAAGCTTGATGTTTGGATCAAGTGGTGTAGATACTGAGCGACACTACTCCATGTTGTATCTAGATAGAAGATCAGAGCAATATTTCTTTTGTGATTGGAATATGCCTTCTTTTGTGTGCCACACTTCCATACCTAAGAAGTAGTGAAGTAGACCAAGATGTGTCATAGAATCCTCAAGGTGAAGCAGTGTGATGATGAGTTGGATGCGTTCTTCATCTAAACATATCAAGATCAAGTCATCTACATAGAGGATGATTATTGCAACTAAGGCCTCTTTTAGATAGATGTATAAGTTAGCATCAACAATGCTTCTTTGAAATCCTTTAGTTTCAAAGAACTTGTGGATATTTTCATACCAAGCCTTGAGAGCTTGTTTAAGTCTATAAAGTGCTTTGTGAGGCTTTTATATTGCATAGTGCTAAAAACCTTCTAATATGCTCGTCCGGATCTTCCTGAGCTAAGCCTTTGAAAGAAGGAAATTTTATATTTAATCTTGATAGTAGGGTTTCCAAGTCTACCTGACTTGCCATGCTCTTGACTGATGAGGTTGACGAAAGTGGACTGGAGGATCTTCTAACAGCTTTCCTTCTTGTAGCTTTGCAGGTGATCCTCAATGTTTGGGACCAGGTTGCAGTCATGAGCTATTCATAGCCCTCTCAGTATGAGATAATTGATAAGAATATGTACCTCTTAGTCCAATGAAGTAGTACTGTCGACACTTGAAATCTTCTACCCTTTGCACTTGGCTTCTCCTATGCTCAAATCTCCTTGGAGTCCCACCGTGCATGCCAAATTTTGTTGGGGGATTCTCGAACAAGAAGGGATTTGAGTGTTTGTAGGAGAAAAGGGAAAGACAAGAAGAAAGATACACACTGGAAGCCTCTGTCGATTGATTATAAGAAGACAAATACAATGGTGATGCACAATACACTCCAATGCTTCTATGCAAAATCCCATAGAGTGCTCAATCACAAAATACCAAATACCCAAGGGTCTTGTTGCTGCCGGCCTTCTCTGCACCATACCTCCACCTTCTCCAAGCCTGCACTTGTGCACACCTTGCACCAAGCTTCCACTAAGGGGGAGGGATGGACACCTTCTGTCGGCACGTGCACAACTTCAATGAGACCTTGGTATCCTTGGGGTGAATAGCTTAACACTTCTCTGCACACTTTCTTAATCACTCTTCATGCACACCTTGCACTTCACTTCTCTGCACCGCACACTGTGTGTCTCCTGCACTTCTCTCTCTTGCCTAACTTAGACTATGCTCACCTTGCTTAGTCTTGCTTAGCCCAAGAATAGTCCTTGGCTTGATTTGAGTGTCGATTTACATACGCTCCTAACTACAAGAGTATCTTGGTGCTCACTTTGATGTCCCAAGATTGTCTCCAAAAATGGGCAGCCAACAAATCCTTGTTTTGTCGTGTAGTGACTTTAGACTAAAACAAAAATTTTAATTGGGGGGCCATACTTTCACTTCTGCATACGTTGCCGCTTCACATACCTTCACATTTTGCCTTTTAATTCTTCACTTGTGCACCTAAGTGAGGCTTCACCTGAACCTTCCAAAACACTTTAAAAACACTTTTGAACCTTAGGGAAATTACAAAAATACCTCTGCAACTTGCAACCCACTTTCTGCAATTTTACCCTTTGTGAATAATTATTTGTGCACTACCTGTGCATCTTGACACCTGCACTTCGAACACTTTGACTTTTCCCATGTTGACTTTGATTTTGACCTTGACCTTGACCTTGTTGACTTTGATCGGTTGACATTGACCTTTTGACTTGACTACATTTGACTTTGACTATAGTTGACTTTGTCCAATATGACTTGACCATTATGACTGTTATAGGCTCAACAATAATGCTTTGTTGTGAAGCATGGTATGTGCCATTTCCATTACACTTCAAATCTTTCACTGAACTATTCCATTATGAGATGGAGTGTGAGGTTGAGTGACTTGTCTCTTTATGCCCTTTTGCTTTAAGAAATTATTGAAGTCGTGATTGATGAACTCTCCATCTCCATTGGATCTAATCTTCTTGATAGAAATGGATGCTTAATTCTCAACTTGAGATATCCATTCTCAAAACTTAGAAAAGGTATCTGCCTTGGACTTGAAAAAGCATACCCAAATATATATTGAGTGATCATCTACTAGGAGAAGGAAGTAGATTGATCCACTAAGTGAAGGGGTATTCATGGGTCCATAGAGGTCCATGTGGATTAGGGCTAGAGGGTTCCTAGCTTGGGTGGAAGCCTCCTTGGGAATGGGAGCCCTGCGTTGCTTATCTCGGGTGCAAGCTTGGAAGATATTGTTGACTTTCCCAATCTTGGGTGATCCTTTAACCATCTGTGATGTAGAAATCTTGGTTAAATATGATATGTGTCCATATTGTTGATGCCAAAGGCTAGAAAGGGACTCCTTAGATAGAAAGCATGATAGCTTGTACAACCCTTTGTCTTCAATTCCTTGTGCAATGATATCTTTATTTGTAGGATCAATCACCTTGAAAGATGTGTCATCAGATAACACTTACTTGTGGTGGTCAGTGATAAACTTAACTAAGAGTAGATTCATGCATAAGTTTGGGAAAAAATATATATTGGGCAAAGCTTTACATTCCCCGCAATGATTGGTGATTTGAAATTCTCCTTTGCCTTCGATGGGGAGACTTTTGTTGTTACCTATGTAGACTTCACTAGTGTGATCTTTGATCTCTTGGAAGGATTCATGATCTTTGCACATATGAGATGTGGCTCTACTATCAAAGATCCATTCTTGTGAGGAACTCAAAGTATTTAGGGCTTTGGCTTCTGTGGAGATAAATAGGTCTTCAATGGAATAGTGAGACTATGTTGAGAGGGTCTAGATTGGTTCTTGGAGCTAGAGGCTTTGGAGCTTTTGTTCTTCTTGTAGCAGAATTTTTCAAGTTGTCCCATTTTACCACATTAATTGCAGCTAAACTTCTTTGATGAATTGTTTGAACCTTGTTTAGGTGTGTTACTAGAGTTATGACTAGCAGTTTTTGCCTTGTTGAAGGGTCCCTTGGCCTTCATCATGGTTTCTTGTGAGGATGCCGACTTTGCTCGAGAGTCATGGAAGAGCCAAAGTTGCCAAACCTCTACCCAAGTTAATAATTGGTCATGGTTGTAAAGAGTCTGATGGAGACTATTAATCTCCAAAAGAACAAGTTATCCTTGATGTTAGAACACCTCTATATCAAGAACAACTCAAAGCCTCAACCAATTTTGGAAAACCAATGCCAAATTACCAAGACTTGAGTTAACTGTGAAGAAACTGGTTACTCAAAAAAGTTTGCTACACTTAATCCATTCATTGACTGACCAAATGTGTAAAGTTTTCAATGAAATTTTGTACAAGGTGTTGCCTAAAGCTTTGCACCTACTCCAAGTTAAAACTTCTAAAGAACATTCAGTAGATCTTGAGATTTTCTCTAAACAATGTACCTATGTCTAAAACTGCTCTTCTGTGTAGTCGATTTCGACACCTTCAATTTCTAATGCATGGTTCTCCCAAATTAGACCTCGTTTATTCAATTGATTTTAGGAACAAGTAGCTTACATTTCAACTTAAGGAATGAGTGCTTACATGCTCAAAACTTTACATTGTGGAGGGAGATCTGATCAAAACATTGACCACTGGGATTGCGCCTGTTCCTACCTTCACTTCTTCACATTTACACGTGTAAATGTTCTTGTCTTCAATTCTCTCAGCCTGATTACAATTAGACTCTCAAATCTTAACCATAGATGCATTAACTATGGAATTATATATCTACAAAAGGATTTATAAAATGATCAAGCATAGAAGGAGAGATGGAGAAAAGATCGCGACTCAGATTTCATAAGTTTTCTTCTATTCTCATGAAAACAACTGGTTTGATGAATCTCATTCATTCATCACATACATTCTTCTTCTACTCATCTATACTTGTTCTATATCTCTTCTCTTATTATGTCCCGACTCTATACTTGTATATATAGGCATATATGTACAAACACATCACCATTACAAAGGTATAAGTGAACTAATTTTAAGCTTAATGTACATGTATATACAAGTCTTCATCTTCTGACCATGTACTAATCTTCAAGCCTCATATGTTGATCTTTGCTTCATTCTTTGACTTCAAATATTTGTCCAAATCAACAATTTTTGATTACCACCAATAGCTCCCCCTCAATCATCAATTGTGATTTTCTCTGTCTTCTTTATACCTGCCATGCCTTTGAACCTTTGTAACTTAGGTGCATCCAAGCTTTTGGTTAACATATCTGCAACCTGATCTTTTGTTGAAGTATGTATGACTTCAATTTCTTTATCAATCACCTTCTCTCTCAAGAAATGATATTGGATCTCAATATGTTTAGTCTTGGAATGAAACACAAGGTTAGCAGCTAGATACAATGAACTCATATTATCTCCATGAATGGTGGGTGTACTCTGAATGATATCAAAACTCTTCATGAGAGTCTTCAACCATATAACCTCCTTTGCAGCTTCAACCATACCTTTATAATCTGCTTCTATGGATGACAAAGCAACTATATGTTGCTTCTTAGAACACCAAGAGATTAACTTATCTCCCACATAACATAGATACCCATAGGTTGACCTCCTATCATCAGGGTTACTTGCCCAATCTGTACCACTATATATCTTGATGTTTGTATCCGATCTGAATCCATAATACAAACCTTCTTTGAGTGTACTCTTGATGTATCTTAGCACCCTTTGTCCTGAAATCCAATGTTCCTTCCTAGGACAATGCATGAATTGAGACAACACTCCAATTGCATATGACAAATCAGGCCTAGTTAATGTAGCATAGATTAAACTACCAACCAGAATTTGATATAGCTTCATGTCCTTGAATTCTTCTCCTCCATATTTGCTCAATTTGTGATTCACCTCCATTGGAGTAGGTGCTACCCTGAAATCTTCTTAAACTTGATTAGCAAGTTCTTCAAATACTTTTCTTGAGTCACATATACTCCATGTTGAGTATATGAAATCTCCATGCCCAAAACATATGACAAGTCTCCCAAGTCACTAACCTTGAACTCTTTCTCCATTTGCTTTTTAAGACTTTGTATGCCCTTCTCATATGTACTTGTAAGAATTATGTCATCAACATATATGCACATGTAAATGAACCCATCATCACTTGCTTTAACAAGCAAGCTACTATCTGCCTTAGACACTTGGAAAGCAAGCTCTTTCAAGAACTTCACAAGTCTGTAGTTCCATGCCCTTGGGGCTTGCTTCAAACCATACAAAGCTCTCTTGAGCTTACATACATACTTTGGATAACATTTGTCCTTGAAACCTTCTAGTTGCTCCATGAAAACATCATTTGAAATGTAACCATGTAGAAAAGCATTCTTCACATCTAATTGACATATCTTCCAACCTTTACATGCAACAATATCTATGAGAGTCCTTATAGTTGTCATCTTTGCCACACGACTATAAGTCTCATCATAATCTATACCATATGTTTGAGCATACCCTTTCACAACAAGTCTAGCTTTATATCTAGACACACTTCCATATGCATACCTCTTTGTCTTGTAGACCCATTTGCATCCAATGATCTTCTGACTATTTGGTTTAGGAGCCAAATCCCAAGTCTCATTTTCCATCAATGCATCATAATCCTCCTACATAGCTTTCTCCCTTTTGCTTACCTTTTGCCTCTTCAAGTGTAGAAGGGTCTTCCTCTATTTTCACCATATAAGCATAATCTTTAGTGGTAAAAAATGAAGTATCATAGCTATACCTTATAGGTTTCCATTTGTGCCTTGATGATCTTCTGAGTTCTCCACTTCTTGAAGTTTCTGTTTCATCACATTCTAGATCAAACCTTGGCATTTCTTCAACTTCAACTAGTGCTTCATTGTTTTCTTCTTCATCAAATATTTGAACCTTTGATTTACCTTTCTTCTGATTCAATATTTCTTCATCACCTGCATGAATATTAATTGTACCTGCATATCAAGTACCTTGCTCATCAAATGTAACATCCTTTGACACACGGAATTGCTTTGTGGATGGACTCCACAATCTATAACCCATGTGCTTATGATCATAACCAATGAACACATACTTTTCAGCTTTGGGTTCCAATTTATGCCTCAAGTGAGATGGCACATATGCATAAGCTAAACATCCAAATACTTTGCAATGATCTAAGGTAGGTCTCTTACCCCACCATGCCTCATAAGGTGTCATACCCTGCAAAGCTTTACATGGTAACCTATTAACCAAATATGTAGCTATATTTACAACCTCAACCCACAAATAATTAGGGAAATTTTTCTCCTTCATCATTGACCTTGCAAACTCAAAAAGAGTTCTATTTCTCCTTTCTGCTACACCATTTTGTTGAGGAGAGTACCTGCAAGTAACTTCCCTTTTTATACCTGCATTCCATAAGTAATCACTGAAATCATTAGAGAAATACTCTCCCCCTCCATCTAACCTTAATCTCTTCAATTTTTGTCCTGAAACTCTTTCTACATACACATGGTAATGTTTAAATGTATTGAACACCTCTGATTTATCTTTGATCACATATATGGTGATCTGCTTGGTAGCATCATCAACATAAAGCACATAATATCTTGAACCATTAATGCTAAAGTCCTTTGATGTTCCCCACACATATGTATGTACCAATTCAAGCTTCTCCGAATACATGAAACCATGCTTATTATATGATTGCTTATGAGCCTTACCTAATTGACATGCTTAACATTTGTATGTCATATGTTGACGTGTAATTTTAGGTAATCCAAGAACTGAACCATTATTGATCATATCCTTAATACCTCTTTCATTGAAATGTCCAAGCCTTTTATGCCAAAGATCTAACTCAAAGATCTTATGTCCTCCATAAGTGAACAAGGCATGGCCAACATTGTCTTGAATCTTCAATGTGAATAACCTTTCTTCTTTCTTTCCTAAAACAATTTGTTTATACCCATTGCTAGGGTCTTCCACAAAAACTCCATCATCAGTGAATCTTACTTCATAACCTTTCTCTACAATTTGCCCTACACTTATCAGATTCTTTGGAATTGTAGGAACATACAAAACCTTACTCAAAAGAGTGCTTCCATCCTTGGCCTTTATTGATCCAATGGAGTTCACATTGTGCTTTGTATTATCATCTGTTTGAACTGCATGATTACTCACCTTATTCTCCAAATCAGTCATCAAAGCTATGTTGCCACTCAGGTGATTGCTACACCCTGAGTCTATGTAGAAGACTCTTTGATCTTCACTTTGTATTTCACAAGTTGCATTCATAATTAAGGTTCAATCCTCTTTTTGATCTGAAGTATAATTGTAGTAGGTATTATTGTAGGATTAACTTTGGAAACCTCTACCTACATTTGTTCCAAAGAAACTTCTAGTACCACTACCTCTGAAATTACCTCTTTGATTTCTATTACCTCTTCATCTTGAATTAAAGTTTTGATTGTATCCTCCACCATTCTGATTATTATGCCAACATTCATAAGCTAAATGATTAGTCTTACCACAAATCCAACAAGCTTTGACACCATCTTTATTGCTTCTGCCTCTTCCTCTTCCTTTGCCACCTTCTCTTCCTCTTAGGAAGTTGGCTTGGCTAGTAGTGCCTTCATCTTCATTCAATTGTTGCTTGCCTTTGTTAATTTTGTTCTTGTCCTTTGAATACATTGCTTGACCTGTACTTTTATCAACATCATCTTTGACATCCTACTCAAAGGTTAGCATGTGTCCTAGCAATTAATTCAAATCAAGAGTGAAATGATCTAGTGAAATCTCAGTGGATAGTATGAATGGCTTCCACTTATCATCTCCACTCAAACCTGTGAGAATTTTTCTTACCAAATTATCCTCTTCAATGTCTTCATCAACTGCTCCTAATGCATCTGCAATGTCCTTCATCCTTGCTACATAATCAGAAATAGATTGAGAAGATTTCTTTTTAAATGTGGTGAATTCTACCCATAAAGATGCCTTCTTTGACTTTTTAGTATTTTGGAAATGCTCCTCCAAAGCATTCCATATGTCACGTGCACTTTCAAGTCCTCTAATATGAGGTAGCAAGTAATTATTGACTCCCATGTAGATAATACTCCTTGCTTGAGCATCCTTCTTCATCCATGTCTTCAAATATGAGAGCTCTTCCCTAGTTGGAACACTAGCTTAATGTACATGTATATACAAGTCTTCATCTTCTAACCATGTACTAATCTTCAAGCTGCATATGTTGATCTTTGCTTCATTCTTTGACTTCAAATATTTTTCCAAATCAACAATTGTTGATTGTCCTGCACCAACAAAGTTGTCACAAATGTTTCATAGGATCTAGGGAGCTTGTTGAGAAGGTGAATGGGCATGTCCTCATTGGAAACTTGGCGGCCACACAATGCTAGCTTGCGTTGATAGTTTTCAGATGTGGCAATAAATTTACTAATGGGGTCCTCGGGTCTAATTGATAGGTTGTGAAACTCATCCTCTAAGGTGTAGACTTTTGAAGGAATTTTTTTCTTAAAAGGTCTTGCACGATCTTCCAAATTCATGGGATGTTTTGCAGGAGGTAATGTGGCCCTTAGTCAATTCATCACAAGCTAAAATTAACTATCCTAAAGCTCTCATCTTTGACATTTCATATGTTCTAGGCTCCTAGATCAGTTTCCTTGTCTGGCTTTTGCTTGGTTCCTTCAACTTATTCATATAAGAGGTTGGTGTAAATGTATGCCCTAATTGTATAATTCTAGAGATTATAATTGGTGCTATTTAGTCACTCATCCTTTGGCATAAAAATCAGCATAAATGAAGGTAAGTACTATTGACCTGAAGATTTTGCAATCGAGAACATTAACATTATAACCATTGAAAATAACTCATACTTGAAAAAAATGAAGTTAGAATAGGCACAAAAGTTGACATGGGGTAGGATGGGGTTAGAGTAGCCCTATAGGTGATGATGAGGGAGACACCTTCGAGAAGGGGGGCTTAGAGTAGCCCAATACTTGGCACCAAAATTGAGACAAGTCGACACAGAGAGAGGGATTGGAATAGCCTGATGCACACCAAGCCAACCTTAGAGTAGGCTTAGGAACTTGCGAAATCTCATGGGTGGGCTTAGACATGACCAACCTACAAATGCACACACACACTTGTCACGAGGAAGGAGATAAGGAAGAGAGCTCACACACACACACACTCAAGCACACACACGGATTGAGGCAAGGAAGAATGATCTTCTTCTTCTTCTTCTATTACATAAAAGGAATGTACAAGAATGACCTCAAAACAAGAATAAAACAAGTGCAATATATAAAAACTAGTACATAAGGAAAAAACCTAATGTCCGCAAATGAGTGAGCTGACAAGAAACAAATGTGGCATCACTCTCGGTAGATAAATCTAATAAAGCTCAATAAAGTGTTGCTGACATATACTGGCATGACCACTATACATGTCAGAGAAATGAAAAAGTGATATGTGTTATCCTGGATCATCACATGTTGAGCTTGATATGTCAACACTCCCCCTCAAGCTCAACACCATGTCCTCTAATCCAAGCATCTCCCGAAACTTCTTCAGCTTCTATGCTCCAAGTGCTTTAGTGAAAATATCAGCAACCTGTTCATCTATTCTCACATAAACGAGATCAATATTACCTACTAATACCTTCTCTTTGATGAAGTGATAATGTACCTTGATATGCTTTGTTCTAGTATGAAAAATAGGGTTCTGTGCTAATAGTATACTGCCAAGATTATTACAATAGATGATGATAGGATTTTGCACTTCCACACCTAAATCTTCAAGTAGCATTTCCAGCCATGATGCCTCACATGTTGCCATTGCAACACCTATATACTCTGCCTCTGTACTCAACAAAGCAAGAGTGGGTTGCTTCTTGCTGCTCCATGTAATAGCCGCACTCCCAAGTGGGAATAGAAAGCCACTCGTAGATCTTCTATCTGGAATGCTACCAGCCCAATCTACGTCTGTGTATCCATGAACCTGCAAATCTACACCAGCTTCATAAAACAATGCATAATCCAAAGTAACACT
The DNA here is from genome assembly GCA_020310875.1 of Ceratopteris richardii. Classification (NCBI taxonomy): domain Eukaryota; kingdom Viridiplantae; phylum Streptophyta; class Polypodiopsida; order Polypodiales; family Pteridaceae; genus Ceratopteris; species Ceratopteris richardii. Next base: position 142,398,631 of record CM035417.1, read on the forward strand.
CACATAACGTAGAGTGCACCTCATAACATTTAAATGTGGCTTCTTGGGAACCTTCATAAATTGAATTTTGAGTCGAATAGTGTAGCTAAGATCAGCCTCGTGATTGTGAGATATATCAAAATTTCCCCTATTTTCCTGTACATAGTAGCATTTTCCAATGCTTCACCTGATGTAGTATCTAACTTCAAATTTTGATCTAATTCCATAGAACTACAATTAGCCATACCATACTTTTGCAACATATTCAAGGCATATTTCCTTTGTGACATCCACATATATGTTTCTGTATGTATAAACTCAATGCCCAAGAAATAGTGCAACACACCAAGATCTTTCATGTCAAATTCATGCATAAGAAGTTGCTTTACCTCTTTAATGCTTTCTTCATTATCACCACCTACAATCAAGCTATCAACATAAATAGCCACAATCATGATACCATCATCACCCTTCCTTGCATATAGTGAATGATCTGCATCACACATAGAGGATCCAATGGTGGTCAAGTAATAAAAAATCCTTGCATGCCATGCACGAGGAGCTTGCGTAAGTCCATACAAAGCCTTTTGCAACCTGTAAACATACTATGGGTGCTTTGAATCTTCATATCCTTGTGGCTGGTCCATGTATACTTGTTCCTATAACTCACCATGTAGAAAGACATTCTTCACATCCATCTGATGTAAAGTCCACCCTTTTGCTATAGCTAATGAAATAAGTGTTCTGACAGTAGACATTTTAGCTACAAGGCTGAACGTTTCCTCACAATCAATGCCATATGTTTGTGCATATCCTTTTGCTACCAATCATGCTTTGTACCTGCGTATGCTACCATCAACACTGTTTTTTTACCTTGTAAACCCACTTGCAGGCTATGTGTTTCTTTCCTTGTGGCAATGGGACCAGCTTCCATGTAGTTTCCATAAAGTGCAGCCATCTCCTCATCCATAGCTGTTTCCCAATCTGTATTTCCAATTGCATCTTCAAAACAAGAAGGTTCAGCATCTTGTATTACCTTGGTCATATAGGCACAATGACAAACCATATAACTATCATATGTCAATCGTTGCACTAAATTCTGTATCCTCCTAGATCTTCTTGGTCCTAGGTCACTTCTCCTTGTATCATCTGCATGTGCCTTTTTTACTCCTAGAGTCTTCACAGAGGGCAATCCAAGCTCCTCATCAAGGCTCTTTTTTGAACCGCATGAATCTCCATCAATGTCTTCAAAACCTGTAGATGTTTTACTACCAATAAAAAGCTTTTCTTTACCTTTATTCGATAGTTGATGAATTTGCTGGACTAATATTTTCACGCAATCTTCCACTCCATGGATTTGAGTTGGAACTATTGCTTGGTGATGCATCTCGTCCACTCAAAACTTGATATTTTGCACTTGATTTTTCAGCATTCTCTTTTTCATTTGATTCAAGATTAAGTCCATCTTTGGCATCTACATAGAAGCTTGACATTTCATCAAACATAACATCTCTGCTCATTGTCACCTCTCATGTGAGTGGGTTATAACATTTATATCCCTTTTGCTCAAGAGAGTATCCAATGAAGACACATTTTTCTGCTTTTAGATCAAGCTTTGTCCTTAACTCATCTCGAACATGTACATATGCAATACAACCAAAAACTTTCATATGTGATAAGTTTGGCTTTTTACCTGTGAATTTCTCTTCAGGTGTAACTTGATGTACATCAGCACTTGGAGTTCTATTCATGATGTATACAGCCGTACACACAACTTTTGCCCAATAACAATGAGGCATATTCTTCTTAGCCATCAAGGCTCTTGCTATTTCTGCAATGTGTATTTTTGCATTCAGCAATGCCATTCTGTTGTGGTGTGTACCTGCATGAAAAGTGATGTTGAGTTCCAGACTTTTTAGAAAGTTGCTGAACTCATTTGACATGTATTCACCTCCTCCATCAGATCTTAGTGTCTGAATATACTTCCCTGTCTGCTTTTCCACCATAGCTTTAAAATTCTAGAAGTGAGTGAACATGTCACTCTTCTCTTTCATGAAATATACCCACACTTTTGGTGTATGGTCATCAATGAAAGTAACATAAAACCTACAACCACCCATAGATGTGGTCTTTGCAGGACTCCAAACATCTATATGTACTATTTTTAGCACATTCTCACTAACATGCTTGTCATGCAGAAACGATGATCTTGACTGTTTACCAAATTGACAGGGTGCACATACCTTTTGCATCTCTGCAACCTTGAAATTTGGTAGTCCATGGACAATCTCCCTTGACTGCATCAGTTTCAGCCTTTGCAAGTTTGCATGTACAATCTGTTTGTGCCACATCTTTATATCTGCAATAACTCTTGCATCTTTTGCAAACATGGCTGCATTCATTTTAGGAATTTTCACATTTAAGGTGAACATCCTACCGACTTTGTTTCCTTTGGAAATCGATCGTCCACCCTATTTTTACTCTTCTACATATAAGCCATCAACATTGAACCTAACTTGTAATGCTTGGTCAACCATTTGTCTAACAGAAACTAGATTCTTTGTTATATTTGGAACATGCAGCACATCAACAAGATGTTTTACCTTTCCATCCTCCATAGATAGTGCTATGTTCCCTGTATGCTCGATAGGGTGTGATTGTTGATATATTTAGGTAGTGATGTGTGTGAACACACTAGGACCGTCAGGGCACTTTTTTCCCTCTTTAGGAGGTTTTTTTCCCCCAGCTTGTATATACGCCTATTGCCCTAATGGGCTACTTATCTTTGTACATTCTCTAGTAATATATTCAGTATTGTGTGTTGTGCTCCAAGCTTCTTCTTCTTCCTTGTGATGTTCGTGTGCTTCCACAGATGTCTACTCCAACAATTGGTATCAAAGCAGGTTGTCGCTTCATCTAGGGCGCCATCAACACTCCTCTGTTTGCAATCTTGGATTCACATGAAATTTGGTGAGCATACTCAAGGTATTTCAGAGATCAAAACAGCTTCACTTTGTGGTGCCGAAATCGCGATCTGAGCTTGTTTCGGCCTCCGAATGCACTATCGTAGCGCTTGTGCAGGCTATTTCATCTTTTTGTGCCAAAGGTATATACCAGTTTCTGTTTGCGAGTATAAGCGTCTCAAAGTCTGCTACAAGTCCAGCAGAATTCGTCTTGATAGTTTTGTTCAACTTTTTGAGATACAGTTAATTTTCTACATCAAGGTATTTTAATCACCGGCCATGGCTGAAAGCAGTGATGTATTCCGTATGTTGGCTGTTGAGGATAAGTTGGATGGTACCAACTACCCATTATGGGCTTATATGATGCGACATGTGTTGGTTGCAAAAGGACTGTGGAACATTGTGCAAGGTGTCGGAAAAACGTCCTATCACACCTGCAACTGTTACAACTGCAGGTACTCAAGCTGATGCAGAAGGTGTCGAAGATGATGATATTCTGCATATTCCTGTTCGTGCTACAGTTTCTGCTGCACCTATTGCAGAGCAGATTTGTTGGGATGGCAGAGATGCCCAGGCACATGCATTGATAGCTTTGTCTATCAAACGTGCCATTATTCCTCATATTTGCTCTTGCAGAACAACTAAGGATGCTTGGGATACACTTACCACATTGCACCAAGCTAGGAATGAGGCTCGTGTTGCTTACCTCTGAAAACAGTTGGAGAGTGAGCACAAGAATGAAGGTGATTCTATGGACAGTTTCCTAATAAAGATCAAAGACTTGAAGGAACAGTTGATTTCTGCTGATGAGGTTATACCAGATAGCTCACTTGTGCAGACCGTTCTGAATGGTCTTCCTGATTCATATCAGAGTTTTGCTTCTACTCTTCGGTTGATGATGAAAGGCAATCCAAATGCCTTGTCATTTGAGGAGTTAGTCTCTGTTCTGTTGCAGGAAGACCAGTCTAGACAGAACAGGTCCATTATGCGAGTTGTAGATCAAGCTTTCCTGGCAAGTCAGAAGGGCAAAGGAAAATGGAGCTCTTCAACTAGTAAGCAGAAATTTGCTAATTCTGCATATTCGAAGATGGAAGATAAAGATGAGAAGAAATCAGAAAAGCAAAAATTGTTTTGTAAATACTGTAAAGGGAATGATCATATCATAAAGAACTGTCCAAAACTGGCTGCTAAAGAGGCAAAGAAGAAAGAGGATGGAATGGTTGTTGCAGAGGCCTCTACACCAAAAACGGAGTCTGCTAATCTTGTGTAGGAAGAAGAATGGGCGTTTACTACTATCTGCAGTTTTGACCCATCTTCTGCCAACAACTCCTCTTATCCTGTTATGGGAGTTGGTAAGGACATTTTGACTACTATTGATGGTAGTTCTTTCACTTTGTCAGATGCTTTATTCGTGCCAGGGATCAAGAAGAACCTGTATCAGTTTCTGCATTAGCCAAGATTGGCTTGGTTGTAAAATTTGTTGATGATAGGTGTACAATTCATGATCTATCAAATGGCGATGTGGTTATTGCTTCTGGCGTATGTCGTGGGATGTATAAGCTCATAGACTATGAAAGATCCGTGAATGATTCGGCATGTGCAGTAAATGATTCTTAGGCTATGTTAGATGCAAAGTTTTGGCATGCACGCTTTGGTCATCTGAGTTTTGCTAGTTTGCTATGCCTGCAGAAATCTGAAATGGTGTCCTCTTTGCCCAAACTTGAGGCATCTGGAAAATATGTTTGTGAAGGCTGTATTTTGGGCAAAATGCAGCGTTCCTCATTTCCAAAAGATGGTTCAGTTCGGGCTACTCAAAAATTGCAGCTTGTACATAGTGATGTATGTGGTCCTATGCAGACACCTTCTTTTGGGAATTATCTTTACTTCGTGACTTTCATCGATGATTTTTCTAGGCATGCATGGGTATATCCATTGAAGGCAATGTCCGAAGTGTTCATGTGCTTCAAACAGTTTTTGGTTTTGGCTGAAAATCTGTCAGCATGTAAAATGGGCACCCTCCGTTCAGATCGAGGGGGGGAATATATGTCATCTGATTTTAATGCATTTCTGGTTGAACGTGGGATAAAACACCAGTGTACAATGCCGTATACACCTCAACAGAATGGAGTTGCTGAACGAAAGAACAGGTCACTCATGGAGATGGCAAGGTGTATGGTCAAGAGTTAGGCTTTAGCACATAGTTTCTGGCTTGAGGCTGTCATGTGTGCAACATATGTACTGAACAGGTGTCCCACTAAAGCACTGCAATCTATCACTCCAGATGAGGCTTGACATGATCGCAAGCTCATCTGCATGTTTTTGGTTGTTTGGCATATGCATTAGTGCCTGAACAACATCGCATAAAATTGGATGATAAAGCAGTAAAATGTATTTTTGTTGGATACAATTCTGAAAGTAAAGGCTATCGTATGTATCATCCACAGACTAAATGCATTTTGGTTAGCCGTGATGTTGTTTTTGTGGAAGATGCTATTGAGCCATTGCTTTCATGTACTAAGGAGACATCTGTTAGCTCCAAAGACATGTATGATACTTTGCTGCCTCTTTTTATAGGTGGACAGTCTAATGCTGGTCCCAATGAGGCAACTTCTCAGCCTTTGCAGGTTTCATGTGATGATGTAGATCATTCCATTTCTGCTGCAGATTTACATGATGCACTAGTTGATGAGAGAGCTGATATTGAGCAGGCAAAAAATATGCCAAAATGGCTGGTGCAGACTTTGCGTGACAACAAATTAGATGCACCTATGTCATATCGTACTTGTTCAAGCTCTCATAGTGCCTCTTTTGCATCAGATTGCTATGCTATGGCTGCATCTAGTCTCTATGATGAGAATGAGTTTGTTTCATTTGATGAAGCACAAAATTTTGAAAATTGGATGGCTGCTATGCAATCTGAATATGATGCTATAATGAAGAATGGTACTTGGTCTTTATGTGACTTGCCTCCTGGCAAGAAGGCCATTGGCACTAAGTGGGTATACGAGCTAAAGCATAAATCGGATGGTACAGTTAACAGGTATAAGGCTAGGCTTGTTGCAAAGGGTTATGCACAGGAAAGAGGCATTGATTTTGATGAGACCTTTGCACCTACATGCTGTATGACTACTGTTCAGAGCATCTGTGCACTTGCAGCTCATCATGGTTGGAATGTACATCAGTTGGACATTAAAATAACATTTCTGAATGGTGACTTGCATGAAAAAGTGTATGTTTTTCAGCCCCATGGCTTTGTGCAGAAAGGGCATGAAAACTAGGTGTGCAAGTTAAAGAAAGCATTATATGGTTTAAAGCAAGCACCACGTGCTTGGTATGAGAAGATACATGCCTATCTGATTGCACATGGTTTTGAGAACAGTCCAATTGAAAGCACCTTATATGTTAAGCGTGCTAATGATGTGCTTCTGATCATTGTTGTCTATGTTGACGACATGCTGCTCACTGGTCCTATTGAGAAGCATATTGCTAATTTTAAGGCTGATTTCCATGCCTCATTTGAGATGTCTGATTTGGGGCATTTGCATCACTATTTGGGCATTCAGTTTATGCAAGTTGATGGTGTAATGGCTTTGTGTCAAATGAAATATATTGACACATTATTGCAACGTTTTGGCCTTGAAGACTATAAGCCTATTGCCACTCCTATGGAGACAGGTTTACGATTGAGTCTTCATGATGTTGGAGATGCATTTGATGTTGTTCTCTATCAGCAGGCTGTTGGATGCTTGATTTACTTATGCATTACTTGGCCAGATATTCAGTTTGCTATCTCACAGGTGAGCCGGTTTATGCATTGTCTAGGAGTCAAGCATTGGCAGGCAGTTAAGCGCATCTTTCGCTACTTGAGTGGTACTCGACTACTTGGGTTGTTTTATCCCAAGGGGGATCACTACCGCCAAATTTGCATGCTTTTTCTGACTCTGATTGGGCTGGTTGCTATGACACTTGTATGTCCACTAGTGGCTTTTGCTTCATGCTTGGTAGCTCATGTATATCTTGGTTGAGCAAGAAGCAGCCTACTATGGCCACTTCCAGTTGTGAGGCTGAGTATAGGGCAGCTTTCACAGCTACTGTTGAGCGTGTGTGGCTCAGGTGCCTTATGGCTGATTTGGGTGTTGGTTTGACTTTTGCCACCACCATCTTCACTGACAGTCAGAGCGCATTGGTAGTTGCGAGGAACCCTATGTTCCATGCTCGCGCTAAGCACATTGAGGTGCATTATCACTATGTCAGGGATGTGAAGAGATGGATAGGTATGTGCTTGAAGATGAAGAGGTGTTGCAAAATCCTTGATCTACACCAGCCAAATGAACTCCAGGAGTATATGGTGGGCCCTTTTAGCTTGCCAATGGATGTATTAGACACCCTATGTACCTTGGAAGATCACTCTCAAAAAGATAGATCAAAACAGATAAGTTGGAGTTAGCTTAGAGGTGAAAACTTGCTATTCTTGGTTCGTACACTTGTCCAGTGTTTTACATAATTCTCTGAGCACAACAACAATTGGCTTAATTCCTCTTAAGGAAGTCTAGGTAACTTAAAGAGATAACTTTCAAGAGTAATCTCATAAAAAATAATGAACCACACACTGAGAATGAGTTTTAACAAGTGATGACATCATCCCAATTTTCACGGGCTGCTATAGTTTGAGACTAGTGAGCAGAAAAATCAACATAACTCAAAATGTAGGAATCCAATGATTATGAAAATCTGTATGGTTATACTAGACAGTAAGTTGAATCCAACAAGATTTAAATCCCTGAATTTGGATAAGTAACCACTGAGAAACACCGCTGACAAGATGAGTGAAAAAGTCAGGTACCTGACAGAGAAGTGAAGATGAACAGACCCTGTTGACTTCAAATGAACATAACTGAAGATTGCAACATCCAAATGACATGAAAATTTGTGAGCATATAGTAGACTTATAGAGATAACTTTACCAAGTTAAATCACTGAAAATGATGCACCAAGCTCAGAGAAAACATCTCTGCTAAGCTGATTGAGAAAACTGAGAGTAATGGCAGTGAGTAGTACACTTCACAAGAACATGGAAAGATGAACTCAAATAATCATGAAAATGAAAGTATATTGCTTGTACAATACAATGACTTACTAATACATATGTGTGCCTTGTAATCACACCTTGATATGGCATAAAGCTCAGCTCTTGGAGGTCTTCACATAGGTCTCTCTAACCACGACTAAAACTGCCATCTATTTATAGTTGAGTTTGGGAGGCTAACTTCCCTCAATCACTCTCCAATCAATCAATGATTGATTTGATTCTCTACCTGCCGCAAATCACGAATTCGTTGCTCCTCTTTCCATTCTTGATCAAGTGGACTCAACCACTTAATATTCTCTTACTTTTACATTAAGTAAACTCTTCAAAAGTTACAAGAGGTAGTTCACAAGTGAACTTTACATAGTCTTCATTTTAAGGCTTTTTCTATGACTTTGTGGGACTCAAGCCAATACTTAGGCTTGTCATAGACTTGCTCCAACAGCTCCCCCTCAAGCCAAGTATGCTTGAGGTCTTCAATCTTCCAAGATTACCTGCAAACCAATCATAGCCTTGAATTTGCAAAGCTTTGTACCATCCAATGCTTTGGTTAGAATATCTGCACATAGTTGATGAGTGGACACATATGATATTTGAATCTCTTTGCTTAGAACCTTCTCTCGTACATAGTGATAATGAACTTCAATATGTTTAGTCCTTGCATGAAAAATAGGATTAGCAGCCAAATGAATAGAACTCATATTGTCACAAAAAATAGTTGGAGTTCCAAACTCCAATCCAAGATCTTTGAATAATGTCTTCATCCACATAGCTTCTTGTGTAGCTATGGCAAGACCTCTATATTCAGCTTCAGTAGAAGAGAGAGAAACTGTGGGTTGCTTCTTGGATGACCATGAAATAAGCTTTGAACCTGCAAAGGTAAGATAACCTGAAGTGCTCCTTCTATCTTCTTTGGAGCCAACCCAATCTGCATCAGAAAATAGCTTCAACCCTAAATCAGATACATAAGGATAATAAAGTCCTTCATTTATGGTTCCTTTGAGATACTTGAGAATCCTTTTGGCAGCATCCATATGTGGTTTCCTTGGAGTGTGCATAAATTGACTTAGCACACTAACAATGTAACATATATCTACTCTTGTCAATGTGGCATAGTTGAGACTACCCACTAGACTTTGATATGATGTGATGTCCTCTATGAGTTCACCTTCATGTGAGCTCAATTTGTGATTGACCTCCATTGGAGTACCTGCAATCTTACAATCTTGCTCTTGAATTTTGCCAACATGTCCTTAATGTACTTCCTTTGAGTGAGAAACAAACCATGATCTTTGTAGACAACTTCCAAACCTAGGAAGTAGGTAAGTGAACCCAAATCACTTATCTTGAACTCTTCTCTCATCTGATCTTTGATCTTCTTCATACCATGTGCATCATTTCCTGTCAATATAATATCATCTACATATACACATAGGTAGATGACCTCGGAATTACTCTTTTTAATAAAGAGTGAAGGATCTGCCTTGCTTGGTTGAAAGCCTTTGTCCTGCAAGAATGAAACAAGCCTGAAATTCCAAGCTCTTGGAGCTTGCTTGAGACCATACAATGCTTTGTTAAGTTTACACACATAATCAGGATAAACTTGATTCTCAAAACCAGGTGGTTGTGCCATATATACCTCTTCTGTTATCCAACCATTCAAGAATGCATTCTTTACATCTAGTTGAAGTATCTTCCAATTCTTGGAAGAGGCAATACTAAGCAAAACCCTAATAGTAGGCATCTTTGCCACAGGAGAGAAAGTCTCCTCGTAATCAATTCCCTGAGTTTGTGCAAAGCCTTTTGCTACAAGTCTTGCCTTATACCTGTTAATGGAACCATCATAATTCTTCTTGAGTTTATAGACCCATCTTGAGCCTATTACCTTCATGGATGAAGTCTTGGGCACCAAATCCCAAGTGTTGTTTTCCTCAAGTGCTTCAATCTCTTCCTTCATTGCATGCTTTCATTCTGTTTTTGCTTTGGCCTCTTCGAATGATGATGGCTCCTCTTGTTTTATGTCCTGTGCTATGTAGATAGAATGTTTAGTTACTAATGAGGTGTCAAACCCATACCTTTCTGGTTTTTTCTTTTCCCTCATAGATCTTCTTAGGCCATGATGTGATGATTCTGCCTCATGTCCAAGTTCCTGCAATTTTGCTTTACCTTTAGACTTCCATGCTTTGATCTTTTCCATGTGAGATTCTTCATCATCCTCTGAGGTGTCTTGTTCTTCAATCTTTGATTGTTCTCTACCAAGCTTTGGAAAATCTTCTTCCAGATCATATGGTAAATTGATCTTCCTGCATGAATCTTCATACCATGAATTGTTCTCATAAAAAACTACATCTCTGCTTACCAAGAATCCTTTGTTGGTAGGGTTGTATAACCTGTAGCCCTTTTGATTGTTGTCATATCCAATAAATACACACCTTTCTGCCTTTGGATCCATCTTGCCTCTAACCTGTGAAGGAACATGAGCAAAAGCAATACATCCAAAAATTTTACAATGATCTAAGCTTGGTCTTCTTCCATTCCAAGCCTCATATGGAGTCATCCCATCAAGGGATTTTGAAGGCAACCTGTTAATCAAGTAAGTGGCTGTAGATACAGCCTCAGCCCATAAGTAATTAGGTAAATGCTTTTCATTTAACATAGACCTTGCAGCTTCAACAATTTTCCTATTCCTCCTTTCTGCCACTCCATTTTGCTCAGGAGTGTACCTTGTAGTTACCTCTCTTTTGATTCCTCTTTCTTGAAGAAAAGAATCAAACTCATGGGAGAAGTATTCTCCCCCTCCATCTGACCTTAGCCTTTTTAGTGATTTACCTGTTTGATTCTCCACAAGAGCCAAATATCTTTTGAAACATGAAAAAACTTCATCTTTGTGTTTCATAAAGAATAGGATAGTCCATCTGCTGCAATCATCAATAAAGGAAACATAATACCTTGATCCAGATATTGAAGCTTCCTTGCTAGGTCCCCATACATCTGTATGAACCAACTCCAAGAGATCTCCATGCATATAACCTTTCTTCATGAATGGTAACCTGTGAGACTTTCCAAATTGACATGCACTACACTTATAAATCATATGTTGTTTTGACAAATTAGGAAGTCCAAGTACACTTTGGTCTCTGCAGATTTGCTTTAATGACCTTTCACCAATATGTGCTAACCTTTTGTGCCATACTTCCAATTCTGTGAGTGTCTGACTACCATAATTAAAGAGAGCAATGTTTCTAGTGTCCTGTAATTCAAATGTGAACAATCTACCTGTCTTTTCACCTTTTGCAATTCTTCTGAATCCTTGAATTGGATCTTCAACAAATGCTCCTGCCTTTGTGAACCTGACTTGCAACCCTTTCTCTACTATCTGCCCAACACTTATCAAATTCTTTGTAATGGTAGGGACATAGAGTACCTTACTGAGTAGGTTGATGTTTCCATCAGGTGCTTTGACATTGCCTATTTTCTCCACATGATGTTTTGTATCATCTCCAGTTTGTACCTCATGCTTATTCCTTGGATCTTCTAAATCTGATAGGAGTGCCACATTTCCTGCCACATGATTTGAACAACCTGAATCTATGTAGAAAACATGCTCATCAGATTTACCTTGTGGCATAGCCATGTTCATGATCAATAATGAATCCTCTTTGTTTGAGTCTTCTGTGTAGTTATTGTAGTCTCTCCTTCCTTTGTAGCCTCCTTGATAGTTTGAATGATTGTAGTTGTTGTAGTTGCCATGATAGTTGTTGAACCTTCCTCTTGAGTAGCCATAACTTCCTCTATTGTATCCTCTTCCTCTTTGATTCCTAGAATTCCTAAAGCAATTTTCAGTTGTATGATTAGTTAATCCACAAATAGAACATGAGTTGGAGTCTTGGGATCTCCCCCTTCCTTGTCTACCTCCTCTTCCTCTACCTCTGCCATGTCTTCCTCTACCTGCATAGTTAGCTTGATATGTACCTGCTTCATCATCCACTTTCTTTGCCTTTCCTTTGTTTTCTTTGGACTTGCTTTTATCAGTGTATAAAGCTGAAGATTGATTACCTTTAGAGCTTTCTCCATTTTTGATAAGCTTTGCCTCTTGAGTAAGTAGTTGTCCAATGAGTGTATTGAAATCAGGTACATGCATGTCCATGTACAAATCCATAGGTGTGGTGAATGCTTCCCACTTGTCATCTGCCTTCAAGCCATTGATGACCTGCCTTACAATTTGCTCTTCATCTATTACCTCTCCAATGCTTCCCAACTGATCCGCTATGTCCTTGAGCTTTGTGACAAAATCAGTCACATTTTGTTTGGGAGCCTTCTTGAGAGTTGTGAAATCCAGCCATAGTTGATGCTTCCTAGCTTTAGTACTTGTAGAAAAGAAAGCTTCAAGTGCATCCCACACTTCTTGAGATGTCTTACAACTTCTAATGTGAGGCAACAAAAAATATGAGATAGAGTTGAGGAGATAAGACCTTGCAAGTCCATCCTTGGAGCACCATGTGCTCAATCTTTCTTTCTCTTCTTGTGTTGGTTGACTTTTGTTCCTGAAACTTGGCATAACTTCATCTCCAGCCACATAACCATATAAACTTCTACCTTTGAGATAGGCTTCCATTCTTAATGACCAAGCTGAGTAGTTACCTCTGTCTAATTTTTCAATTGATGAAGGAAATCCATCTGCCATGTTGTCCAACCGTGCTCTGATACCACTGTGAAGAGATGGATAGGTATGTGCTTGAAGATGAAGAGGTGTTGCAAAATCCTTGATCTACACCAGCCAAATGAACTTCAAGAGTATATGGTGGGCCCTTTTAGCTTGCCAATGGATGTATTAGACACCCTATGTACCTTGGAAGATCACTCTCAAAAAGATAGATCAAAACAGATAAGTTGGAGTTAGCTCAGAGGTGAAAACTTGCTATTCTTGGTTCGTACACCTGTCCAGTGTTTTACATAATTCTCTGAGCACAGCAGCAATTAGCTTAATTCCTCTTGGGGAAGTCTAGGTAACTAGAGATCTAACTTTCAAGAGTAATCTCATAAAAAATAATGAACCACACACTGAGAATGAGTTTTAACAAGTGATGACATCATCCCGATTTTCACGGGCTGCTATAGTTTGAGACCAGTGAGCAGAAAAATCAACATAACTCAAAATGTAGGAATCCAATGATTATGAAAATGTGTATGGTTATACTAGACAGTAAGCTGAATCCAACAAGCTTTAAATCACTGAATTTGGATAAGTAACCACTGAGAAACACCTCTGACAAGATGAGTGAAAAAGTCGGGTACCTGACAGAGAAGTGAAGATGAACAGACCCTTTTGACTTCAAATGAACATAACTGAAGATTGAAACATCCAAATGATATGAAAATTTGTGATCATATAGTAGACTTATAGAGATAACTTTACCAAGTTAAATCACGGAAAATGATGCACCAAGCTCAGAGAAAACATCTCTGCAAGCTGACTGAGAAAACTGAGAGTAATGGTAGTGAGTAGTACACTTCACAAGAACATGGAAAGATGAACTCAAATAATCATGAAAATGAAAGTATATTGCTTGTACAATACAATGAATTACTGATACATATGTGTGCCTTGTAATCACACCTTGATATGGCATAAAGCTAAGCTCTTGGAGGTCTTTACATAGGTCTCTCTAACCACGACTAAAACTGCCATCTATTTATAGTTGAGTTTGGGAGGATAACTTCCCTCAATCACTTTCCAATCAATCAATGATTGATTTGATTCTCTACCTACCACAAATCACGAATTCATGGCTCCTCTTTCCATTCTTGATCAAGTGGACTCAACCACTTAAGATTCTCTTACTTTTACATTAAGTAAACTCTTCAAAAGTTACAAGAGGTAGTTCACAAGTGAACTTTACATAGTCTTCATTTTAAGGCTTTTTCTATGACTTTGTGGGACTCAAGCCAATACTTAGGCTTGTCATAGACTTGCTCCAACAAGGGAGAGGTTCTCTGCTGGGGAGATCAGCTTGGCATATGTTCCTACACAAGAGAACATTGCAGACCTTTTCACAAAGGCTCTGCCTAGGGAGAAGTTTGAAGCTTTCCGCAAAGCTTTGGGCTTACTTCCTTTTGTGGAGTGATTTCCACATAGCTTGGCACTTCCTTATACATGAGTGCCAGCTCCTTGTTCACCGCATCACTCCCAGGGGGGATTTGTTGATATATTTAGGTAGTGATGTGTGTGAACACACTAGGACCGTCGGGGCACTTTTTTCCCTCTTTAGGAGGTTCTTTTCCCCCGGCTTGTATATACGCCTATTGCCCTAATGGGCTACTTATCTTTGTACATTCTCTAGTAATACATTCAGTATTGTGTGTTGTGCTCCAAGCTTCTTCTTCTTCCTTGTGTTGTTTGTGTGCTTCCGCAGACGTCTAACTCCAACAGTGATGTGTCGTCACTTGTTTCAAGATATCCAGGAACTGGCAATTTTTGCAAACTACTAAACCATTCCACATGACTAGTCACGTGATTTGAAGCACCTGAATCAACATACTAGACATTACCAGTCGATTTCGAAACATAAACAGACATTGTATTCATCATGTGATGTTGGACCATGAACAACTTCTCATAATCGTCTGCACTTGTGGATGCATAGTTGTTTTGCTGCCTTCTGCTATTTTGATTCTTCAACCTGCAATCACGTTCAAAGTATGCAGGTTTACCACAATTCCACCATCCTTTATTTTCATTACTTGAATCATTTCTTTGGAAATTTTTGCAGCATCTTTGGCTCCCCCTACCTTGAAACTGTCCTCTACCTCCTGCATGATTATGATGTTGACTTTGTTCTTTGTTATTGTTTCCTTTTCCACTTCCGAAGCCTCTACCTTTGCCTCTTCCTCTGCCATAGTAGAATACCTGCTTAGAACTAGGTTTTCCTTGGGAATTTGAGTCCTCACCAAGATTCTTTTCTTCAATAATCAATATGGACACCAAATCAGCAAAATTTGGAATATTTTCCTTGGTCTATATAGAAGTTCTAAATTGCTTATATGAAGCTCCTAGACCACGAAGGCACACTTCCACTTTATCATCATCATCAACATTCACGCCAATAGATGCAAGTGAATCACATATGCTTCTGATGTTTAGGTTGTAGTCACTTATCGACAGACTCTTTTTCTCCAAAGTATGTAACTCGTTCTTGAGTTGCAATTTTCTTGCCTTTGTATTAGTCTC
>CM035417.1:142418886-142421386 GCA_020310875.1 Ceratopteris richardii
ATACACATATACACACATATACACATAGGATTAGGGTTTTTACACATGCATACATAAATACATACATACACACACACACACACACACACACACATACATATATATATATATATATATATATATATATATATATATATATATATATATATATATATATATATATATATATATATATATCAAATTAGGGTTTTAGGTTGTTTACACATGCATACATACATATACACATATACACACATAATACATATACACATACACACATATATACACATGCATACATACATATACATGTTTTAGGTCTACGTCATTAGGATTAGGGTTTTTACACATGCATACATATATATACACATATACACATATAATACATATACACATAGACATGTATATACACATGCATACACACATATACATGTTTTAGGTCAAGGTTGTTAGGATTAGGGTTTTAGGGTTTTTACACATGCATACACATATATACACATATACACATAGGATTCTGGTTTTAGGCAGTTTACACATGCATACATACATATACACATATACACACATAATACATATACACATACACATTTATATACACATGCATACATACATATACATGTTTTAAGTCTACGTCGTTAGGATTAAGGTTTTAGGGTTTTTACACATGCACACATATATATCACATATACACATATAATACATATACACGTACACATGTATATACACATGCATATAGACATATACATGTTTTAGGTCTAGGTTGTTAGGATAAGGGTTTTGGGGTTTTTACGCATGCATACACATATATACACATATAGACATAGGATTAGAGTTTTAGGCAGTTTACACATACATACATACATACATATACACATATACACATATACACATATACACATGTAATACATATACACATGTAATACATATACACATGTAATACATATACACATGTAATACATATACACATGTAATACATATACACATGTAATACATATACACATGTAATACATATACACATACACATGTATATATACATACATACATACATATATATGTTTTAGGTCTATGTCATTAGGATTAGGGTTTTAGGGTTTTTACACATGCATACATATATATACACATATGAACATATAATACATATACACATACACATGTATATACACATGCATGCACACATATATATGTCTTAGGTCTAGTTCTTTAGGATTAGGATTTTAGGTTTTTTACATAAATATAATCAAATATATAAAAACTAGAGTTTTAGGTTGTTTTAATTAAATTAAATATATATAAGAAAAAAATTAAGAAAGAAATATAAAAAAGAGTTTTTGGGCTTTAGGACTCCACAACGAATGCCTTTTCAGCCATCTCCTAGTGGCTCTAGTAGTCGACATATGCATTTGATGCCTCAACACAATACAGATGCTGGCCCATCTCGTCAATCGAGGTCACACTTTGGAGGAGAGGTTCCAGGAGTGGATATACATGTGGCTCTAGAGGAGGTGGATGTTGTGGAGGTAGTGCAATGGATGTTGTGTCTCTAAATTCTACTCCTAGAGCGAGTACCTCAGATGTAGGTATGCCACATGGGACATCACGTACACCTTGGGGTGCTCATGATCATGACGACTCCAAGGTGTATAGTATACATGATGGAGCTCTAGTGATGGATGTGGCTGGAAAGGCCATGTGTCAATGTATACGACAACTTTGCTCCATATAGTTTGGACACTCTATCATGTTGAAATGGAGTGAACAAGATAAAGATCATAAAAATTATATCATAGAGACGATCTATTAGGAGTTCCGGCCAACACATGGGCATCCTATTGTGAGCTCAGAGTGGATTCAGCACATGGCACATGAGGTTATGTCTCATCGATGATCCGAGGCTTGTGATGCTTTCAGAGAAGGCTTATCGAAGCCTATGTGGTTAGACGTTGAGGAGTGGGATATGATTCGCAATGAGCAGTAGCAGACTCTTGACTGATATCGCCAGCAGTGAGATGTGGCCGCCACATGTCTAGATATGGTTAGACCGTCACATTTGGGTACTGGTAGATATGACACTATGCATCATGAGTTTGTAAGTATCATTTTGACTATTGAATTTTTTTGTGTTAAGCACATCATGTATATTCATTTAATATTTTCCATATTTTTTGTAGGAGTTGGTAGTGGGTCATCCTCCGACACGAATCAAGGAGGCTTATAGATATCGTCATGGATTGGCTACACTATTGGAGGACTTGGAGGTATGCGGTGCAGTCGTTTCATGGGAGCATCTATGATGAGGTGAGCTTATAAACTTGGTTTGGTGTTTTTAGTTGTTGTTTGTAAATATAATGTCAATTTGTCTCATTTCATGAATGTTCTTTGTTGCAGGACTACAAACATAGATGTTTTGATCCCTCTAGGCATGTGTATGGCAATGGTATGCCACAAAATTGTATTTGGCTCATATATGGTAGTGATGCACCAAAATTTTGTATTTGGTTCATATATGATAGTGGTTTGCCACATT
>CM035417.1:142428886-142508886 GCA_020310875.1 Ceratopteris richardii
GGAGTGATTCAACTTATGAGCAATAGTTTGTACACGAACAACTTTCATGTTTGGAGATTTTGAATGCCAAATTTCCTAATGGAGAAAGGCTCAATTTGGAAGTACATCAAAAGAGACAATGAAAACCCACCATAGTTACCAAAGAGGAATGAGACTACGAATCAATTAAGAGCGTTTGAAGAGTGGAATCAAGGAGCACAGAAGGTAATGTATTGGTTGTCTATTAACATACTGTTGGAACATCAAGCTTTCATTATGTTTGAGGAAGATATGCTCTACATCAAATCCATTATTTGGATGCTATGAATATGCCTTGAAAACTAGCACTTATGTGCATATATTTTCTTTGTATTAATTGGTTGATCACTTATGATCATTTCTTTTAAGGTTCAAGGTATTTACCTTTGTAAAAGTGAAGAGTAAAAGGCCTAAAATCCATGCATTAGAAGAGGTTGGGATTGATTCTCAATCAATCAATCAAAAAGTAGATTTCATTTAAAATTTCTCTTTTCCTAGATTATAGGAAAAGATTCCAATCAATCTAAACTAAAAAACCAACCTAATTTTGAATTCAAACTCATGAAGAAAAGGCATGATCATATCCTCAAGAATCTATATAAAGAATCCAAAAAATTTTTACATTAAGGAGGTTGATGATTTGAAGCAATACATATACTCTTTGATCATTGCTTGGTGCCATTTCTGTTCTCTACTCCTTCCTCAGATTCAATCAACTTCCAAAGCTTGCTGCTCTCTCTATAGAGCTTCAAATCTAGTGTTTAAGCATTGATTGGAAAGTGTACAAATTTTCAAGTCATTTAGTTCATTACGTTTAGAGAGATTCAAGTTCTTCAATATCGAGGTCATTCTCTACACATCCTTGAAAAATCGAGATGATACTAATTCAGTGTTAAGGTGATTGCTCCTTCTATAGTTGTTATAGATTAGGGATTTTATGCATTTTAGCAAGCCAACCTTTTGTACTACACCCCCTTAAGAGGAATGTTTCCAATTTGTTATTTTGCTGGCTGCTCTCAATGTTTGAAGTCATAACCTCCATCCATTTTTAGAAGCTTTTTGTGAGCTAGTCAAAGTGCAAGTTATCTATTTTTCATCAACTTGTTCTTGTTGATGTTCAAAAGTAAATATTGGGTTTTATTGCACTAAACGTAAGCCTACAAGGTCTACTTTACATATCCAAAGAGCTAGGGATATTCCTATGTTGGCTTCTAGATCAACTTCACCACTTGACAACTCAACTTTCCAAGCCTCTCCAAGCTTCTCCAACTTCTTCGAGGGGTATCAAAGCAACTTCAAAATGGGAGATGACTTTCCATCAATAATTGAGAAGCTTGATAGACACAATTATGCCGCTTGGCAAATCAGAATGGAGGCTTATTTGAAAGGAAGAGATCTATATGGGATTATATCAGGTGATGAAGCAATGCCTATTCTAAGATCCAAAGGAGGACCTACTCAAGAGGAAACAGATAGGCTCACACTTTGGTGCACAAGGGATGCTCAAACAAGGTCATAAATACTCAAATCTATCTCAAAGTTTCTATTATGACATATTAGAGGATGTGAGACATCTCAAGAGACTTGGGATGCCCTAGAGACTTTCTTTTCTGCTAGCACAAAGGCAAGGAAGAACCATCTTTGGAATGAGTTCAACCAGATGAAGAAGAGTCCAAAACAAACCATCACTAAGTTTGTTACAAAGGTTTAGGAGGTTGATAATCAATTCACATCCATTGGAGAGATGATTGAAGAAGAGGCCATTATGAGGCAAATTCTCAATGGGATTAGAGGTGACAAGTAATGGAAATCTTTCACCACAACCTATGATCTCATCATGGATGTGCAAACTATAGACTTCAACATCTTTCTTGGAAAATTAAGAGGCCAACAATAGCATAAAGGAAGGTAACTCCTATCATGGTAATTCAACTAGTGCTCTATATGCAGATAAGAAGGACAAAGCTAAAAGGCAAGAAGAAGGAAGAAGATGAAGAGGAGACTTCCCAAGCCAACTTTGTAGGAAAGAGTAAGTGGAAAGAGAGGAAGAAAGGACCAAATCATGACAAGACTAAAGGCCAGGATGTTCAACCTTGTGCCATCTACGATAAGACCAACCACACCAGTTAGAATTGCTGGTTCAATGGGAAGACCCAGAAAGGAAGTAAACGAGGTGGATATGGCAGCAATAGAGGCAGAGGTGGACAGAACTTCAACAATAACAATAGAGGCCATAACAAAAGGGGCTACAACAATTTTTTTGAAGATCAACAACATGAAGACTCATTGCTCTTAATGAATATAAGCCACAAGGAAGGTAAAGAAGATGATCATTCATTCTACATAAATTCAAGATGCTCAAATCATGTTGCAGGAAACATAGCTCTCTTATTTGATTTGGAAAGTCCAAATAATAGACATGAAGTTGAAACAGGGGATGACACAAAGCATAGTATGGAGATGATTGGTAATGTCAAAGCTTCCAATGGTAGGATAAATATTCTGAGCAAGCTACTCTATGTTCCTAATATTACAAGAAACCTAATAAGTGTAGGTCAAATAGTTGAGAAAGGCAAGCAAGTTAGGTTCACCCAACATGGAGATTTTGAGGAAGATCCATGTCAAGGCTTCAAGAAGATAGCCAGAGGTGAGAAGCATGGTAGGCTCTTTACTTTTGAAGTAGGAGAAACAAAAAACATAGCTCTATTCAAATTTGAGTCTCAAACCCTAAGTTAGTTTAAACTATGGCATAAGAGGCTAGCTCATGTGAATGAAAGAACCTTAAAGGATATATGCAAGGATCAAAGTGTTCTTCATTCAACCACAAAGGCTACATCCACAACAACTTATTGGACTTAGTACATACAGATGTATGGGGACCAAGCCACGAACCTTCATTAGCAAGATCAAGGTATTATGTCTCATTTATTGATGACCATAGTAGATGGACTATTTTGTACTTTATCAAAAGTAAGAATGAAGTGTTTTATTTCTTCAAAAAGTATCTAACACAGAGAATTATACAGGTAGATCACTCAAAAAGCTTAGATCCGATGGAGGGGGAGAATGCTTCTCCAAAGAGTTTGATGAGTTCTTGCAAGATAGAGGTATCAAAAGGAAAGTGATTACTAGGTATTCTCCTCAATTGAATGGAAGTGCATAGAGAAGAAACAAGACATTGGTTGGATCAACTAAAACAATGCTTCAAGAGAAGAGGTTGTCGCATTATCTATGGGCATAGGCTATTTCAACTGTTGTGTACCTTGTCAATATACTACCATAAAATCACTTCAAGGTATGACTCCTTATGAAGCATGATATGGAAGAAAACCTAGTCTTGGACATTGCAAGGTGTTTGGTTGTTTGGCTTATGTTCATGTACCATCACAAATAAGAGGTAAGCTAGATGAAAGGGCAACAAACTTAGTGTTTATTGGGTATGAATCAACTAAGATGGGTTAGAAGTTATATAATCCTTCAACCAAGCAATTCACTACAAGTAGTCATGTTGTGTTTGAAGAACACATGTCTTGGTATGATGAAGACAAACAAAAGGTAACACTACAATATGATCTTGATTATGATTCTCATCAATCAGGAAGCAAGCATGATACACAGGTCCAAGATCCAAGAAGTGATATAGATGATGACCAAGATGAAAAGGAAAAGGATTACAAGCTATGGAAGTAAAGAGGCAAAGCAAAGATGCAAGAGTGTGGAGAATGCTTCAACCAAGCACCTAGAAGGTCAATAAGGGAGAAAAGACAACCATAAATGTATGGATATGATTCCACATTTGTTCCCAAGCATTCAATCTACTTGGAAAAGGACTCAGCTTTAGAGGAACCATCAACCTATGAAGAGGAAAAGGGAAACCCTAATTGGAAAAGGTCATGCAAGAAGAAATAGATGCATTGAAGGGGATGGAAACTTGGGATTTGGTTCCAATGTCACCCAATCAAAAGGTAATTGGTTACAGATGGATATATAAAGTTAAAAGAAACTCAGATGGATCAATTTGTAGGTACAAGGCAAGATTAGTTGCCAAAGGATGCTAAAAAACTCATGGTATAGACTGAGGAAATATTCTCACTAGTTACAAAGATGACGACAATCAGAACATTGATAAGTGTAGCTGCTTCAAGAAATTGGAGAATCCTCCAACTTGATGTGAAAAATGCATTCCTAAATGGTTGGATAAGTGAAGAGGTATACATGTCATAACCACCAAGTTTTTAAAACCCTAATCATACATCTTATATTTGTATACTTAAGAAAGCATTGTATGGATTGAAACAAGCTCCTAGAGCTTGGAACTACAAGTTGGTTACATACCTTCAAAATCAAGGTTTCAAACCTAACAATGCAGATCCTTCTCTATTCATCAAAAGGGATCACAATGAGGTTATACATCTATGTGTATATGTAAATGGTATTATTGTGATAGGTGATGATTTGAATGTCATTCAAAGGATCAAGAGACACATGCAAGAGGAGTTCAAAATTAGTGAATTAGGTGAGCTCACATATTTCCTAGGTATGCAAGTGATTTATACAAATGAAGGGATGTATCTAACTCAAAGAAGATACATTAGAGACCTACTTCTCAAGTTCAGAATAGAGAACACAAATCTTGTAGGTACACCTTTGGAATTGAAACATAAACTAAGTGTTTATGAAGATGAGAAGATTGATGATCCTAAAGAGTATCAAAGCTTAGTTGGTAGCTTGATATATGCTACTCAGAAAAGACCAGGCATATCATATAGTGTGGGAGTGCTTAGTCAATTCATGCACTCACCTAGAAGGCCACACATGGATGCTACAAAGAGAGTACTCAAGTACCTCAAAGGGAAACTTAATGAAAGTATCTAATATCCTTACTCTTCAGATTTGGACATAACATATGTACACGTACATATATTGATTTCTAACCCATTTTGTTTTATATGTACAGGTATTATGGATCCTAGTAGAGAGAGAAAGGCAAAAATTACTATCATAAAAAGTCTTATGAGAGCAAGAGTTCCGCATGATACTTTAGGGATCATCATGCATGAGGACTTAGAGATGCCTGATGATGAGCTAGATTTTACGATCCAGATGCTTACCCAACCATCAGAGGAGGGCTCTTCTACAGCTTCACATGCAGGAGGACAACTATCTGCTCATAGGTATGTTTTTTTTTCACAAAGATTTTTTAATGATATTATAACACATATTTTTATTTATTTTTATCTATCTATTTTCAGGACACCTATACCACTTCCAGATCATGACGGTAGAGCATAGGTGCCTATGAGGACATGCATAGGAACCTTAGGGCTAGAGTGCGATATAGAGCCAGAGGGGAATATAGTGTATATAGGTAATGGAATGGAGTTCAAGAGAAGAATGCGAGCATTATGCGACTCTGACCTGTGTCTTGTCCACTTGCAGTGGAAGTAAGTATAAATTTTACATATAAATTGAAATAAATATCTTATGTTTTATTTACATGATTTTTTTTTAATTTTTATAGTGAGCATGGTGAGAGTGATAAAAAATACGTACTTAGTTCCCTTGAGACAGAGTTTGGGACAGGATGGTTGCATAATTTGTGTCTAAAAGAGATGCGAACACTTATGGCTCATCATCATGATAATGCATTGTATGCATTGCTTTTATGTATATATATATGGATATGAGTATGTGTGTTTATGTATGTATGTATGTATATGAGAGAGAGAGAGAGAAAAGAGTGCGACTAGAGATACAAATACATGCATACACACACATATACATCATACATGCATATTTACATACATATACACATTTATACATACACACATATACATGCACATTTTTACACACACATACACATGCATGCAGTTACATACATATAATGAATACACACATAGACACATACACATACTCACATACACATACACATACATAATCATATGTACACACACATAGACTCACATAATCATATTTACATACATATATACACATACACATGCATACACACACACACACAAAACACATGCATATGCAACATACACACACATGCATACACACATATAGATACACATACATACACACACACACATCATGTAGATACACATACATAAATATAAAATGGAGTAGATACATTATGCATCACACATACATGCATATATGCACACATGTATATATATACATGCATACATATTTACATGTACACATTTACACATAGACACATATACATATATACATGTACACATCACATATGCATGGCTACATGCACACATGTATACTTATACATGCATACACAATTATAAACACACTTGCATATATTACACAAATGCATATGCATATATACATGTGTGCATACTAACACATGTATACATATATCACACACATGCACATACATACATATACATGAAACACATATATGTGCATACTAACACATGTATACATATAATACACATGAATACACACACATATGCATACATACATGAGACAAATTTGCTCCTCGAAGATAAAGCTATATATAAAATAATTAGGTATACCCCTGAGCTTCATTCTCTAACTTAAAAGAACATGATTTCATCTCTCTAATAGGCTTCATCAATATTCTAGTTGAATAAAGAAGAATCTATTATCTGATATCCATTCAAATGATTCAAGTTATTGATCGATAACTAGAGTAGAATTTACTATCTACTCTGCTCATATGTTTTCATTAGTGCCATCATTTTGGTAAGACATCAATATAGTCTCATCTTCATTATGCTTATTGATTTCATTTATTTCTTCTATTGTTAAATCTGTGTTCTCATGAATGACATCATCTATTGATTGATTAATATCGATTTCTGGTAATTCCTCTTCATCATCAGTAGAATCAACATGTAGAGTATTATTCTCTTCATAAACAAGATTAGTGTCATTATCATGTATAATGATTCTAATTTCTCTTTCAGTCATTTCTTCGATATCTCTAACAATAAACTATTCAAACAATGACCAACCTCTAGGTTGAACATGAATGACTTGCCACCAAGGATGAGCATCTGGGTTTTTATAAAAAAATGCTTGTTCAATATGCCTAGGAAGAATATATGGTTCTTCAGTAGATCGCATTATTGTGGAAGAATCAATTGCCAAAAACCTAGATAATTCCTTCCTCAATGTGGAATTACTACCTTTATACTCGGCTCGAAATGAGTCAACCTTCAAAATGACCTATCAAAATATATAAAAACAAGAAACCATTATTAGGTGCTTAAAAAAATATTAAATTCTATCATAAAAAATATAAATTTTTTTTTACCTGTTTGAATGTACAAAATGATATTTCATAGATACCAACAACAGTTCCCACGTAACCAAGTTCACCATCTATAAGGTTCCTGTCTTTTGAGCTAGCACGTGATAGTTGCTTGAAAGAAGCAACAATACTAGAATCCTCTGTTTTACGTAAAGAATCAATGGCTTTGATTCTAATATGGTGTCCAAAAGCCCACATATTAGTGAACATTCGAGCCTACAAAAGAAATTAAATTAATAAAGAGAGACTAATATATATATATATATGAATAAACCAAAATATTATAACAATTAAATTACCTTTCGATCACAACCTATTAACTCCCTTTGCTCATCTGAGATTTCTTCATTATTTGCGTTGGCACATTGCAAACGACTATATAGCCAATCCGTGAAAGAAGATATATCTGTAATCTCATTATTATCAAGATTACGTCTACATCTTTTGTTTCTCCATCTTTTACTTCAGAGATTTTGAAGTTCCTATTCATACTCGCTAAGGAATGCTTGCATGCATTCGCTATATATGCTACAAAAGTAGAGACAACATTTTTTTCTTGAAATGTAAATAAAAATGGAACTGCCTTACCTGATAATACCTCATCTGTTATTTTTGAGGAAGATTCGTTGGTCCATGCACATGGAGCTTCTTCATGAACTCTTTCAAGGTACTCACTAACATAGTACATGCACTCTTCAAGCATCCAACCCTTTGCCATGGATCGTTCTGGTTTCGCTCTTTGTTGCACATAATCTTTTAATATTCCCATAAATTTATCGACCCAAAACATCCATCGAGTGTTGACAACACTTGTAATCTCTATTTCATCTACAAGATGGACTAATAAACGAACCTGAATATAAAAAAAATGAAGTAGAAAGCTCTTTCTCCATCAAACATAGTAGCTTTTTGCATTCATTTTTTTTTGTGGGATCGAGTTTTTGTCAATGTCTTTTGATGTAATCCACCTATACATATCATAAAAAAAATATAAAGAAGTTAACTAAAAAAAAATATATCAAATATTCATATATACTAAATATAAAAGTATCATAATTACCTTGTAAGCAATCCAAGACGATAGATCATATCTCGTACTCCGTTCATTGTACATCCATCGATAATCAAAGGTAAATTATGTTTCAAAAAGTTATGCCAATCATGGGTCTTTAACTCAGATAAGCTCTTTAACCCAGGTATTAGGTTGACTAGAATAGGAGAACCAGATGTGTCAAGAAGATTCTAAAGGCTGGGCAGACAATTCCAAAGGCTAGATGGACGAAATATCTTCATTCAATATAGGTATGTATAATTTGACCTTACTCTCACAACGTGTGTATGTGTGTGTGTATGTTTATATGTGTATATACATTCATGTATATATATGTGTATGTCTATATATGCATGTATTTATACGTATATATTTATGCATGTATATATATAAATAGATAGAAAATAAAAAATTATACCTTAATAGTATGGAAATAGATACATTACTCCATCCAAAATGATTTTGAAGATTGAGAATAAGTAAGCTTGCACTTAGTCGTGTCAAATGACTTCCTTCATATTAGACATCCCTCTCGAAGATATTTCTCATTTTTAGAAATATCAATGCTCTCACTGTCATTTTGATACCAATTCCCAATAAAATATGCCATGTCATCATCTTCATCATTGTCGCATAAATCTTATACTTTATCTTATTTTGAATATAGATCTTTCAACCTTGTATATTCCATAGGATCACTTTTGCGTAGCCTCCTCATAGAAGCTTCTGATAAATGAGGTCTTACTGGCAATTGTGAATGGTGTTGGGGAATATCATCAACATCATACATTGGAATCTACACACATGAATAAAAATCATTAATATTCCATAAATGAATAAAAGGTAAACTTTAAACATAAAATTAAATATATCAGTTATTAAATATGGATAGAAAATTTTCATTCTCTCTCTAGCTAAAAGGTGCTCTTGGAGGTCTATGCCATCCATAATTCACTAATAATTCATCACCATCATGTAATGTAGTAATAGCATTGACAACTATGTATCTTGATACATCTCTACTCATGTATGGCAATTCATGACTATTTTCATGCTCCTCAAATGTACAATTAGTCCTTGAACTATTATGTAACCCTCGACTACTATTTATTAAACCTGCTATATTTCCATGCGTGTAAGGTCTTCCATCACAATATAATCTTTCATTTTTTGCATTTGAAATCCTTCTACTAGTAAGGGATGCTGAATTCAAGCATATTCCATAAGTACTCATGCTTTGAACATAACGTGCAAGTCGATGCCAATCTCCCCATCCATATATAGGACCACAAAATGACATAAGAGTGACTTCAGAGTTCAAAGGCACATACAAATCCTCTAAAATAAAGAGACCACGACTAGCATTAGTAATAGTGGATGGAGCAATCATATAGCCATTACCCCAAAAGTTAAAAACCCCTCCATCTAAAGGAAGTGGTCCTCTATTCCATCCTCCATGTCTTCTTCTATCATATGTTTGTACTAGAGAACGATCACGAGCTGGAAATGGATAATCTCCACCCGTTTTAGTCTCTAAACCAGGAGCTAGAGAATTTCTAAAAACCTCTACTTGTAACTGATGAACAAAGGGTCCATGACATGTATGAGGTATATTAACATTATGAGTATGAGAATTATTATCATCATCATCATTGTTGAGCAAGTATTCCTATATATCAATAGTAATTTGATTTTGTATATGGTTTTTAAATAAAATAATGATATTAATTATAGAAAAAATACATACCCAAGCATTATCACGTTGACCAGGTGGTGGTGCACACTCAAAAGTACCATACTCTACCTCATGTTCAATACATTCCAATTGTGGTCTTCGATACGTGCCATAGCAAGAGTTACACCAACATATAATATGCTCTTGATAGTAAAATTCATCATAATTTCTATCGGAGGATACATGTGAAGTTGTTGCATGGGTAGCAGGTGGTGGAGTGCCCTCTAATTGATCAGAATCTGATTATAACAAGAAAAAAAATATATCAGTTATGTATCTATCAAATATATTCAAAATCAAAAGTTTGATATACTTACATTATATAGTCCTTGCACGATTAGGAGATGGTGGTGGAGTTCCATTTGATTGATTGAAATCTACAAATAATGGTATTTGATATTAATAATCTGATTAATTACATACATAAACATTCAGATATACATATTTACACATACACACATATTCACATATACACATTTACACATACACACATATTTACATATACACAAATACACATTATTGTGGGATAAATGCATGTATTTTGTATGAATGAGTGTATATGCATGCATGTATATGTGTGTATGTATATATGTGGATATGTATATGTGTGTTTATGTTATATGTATGTATATGTGTATATGTATGCATATATGTATGTGTATATGTTTGCATGTATATGTGTATGTGGGAATGTGTATGTGTATGTGTGTGTATATATGTGTACGTATTCTGATTCTTTTTTTTCTGTTTGAGATTGAAATAACAGGAGATATTGTATGGTGGAAAAAAATAAGAGGCGACCTAACATACCACGTGAGACATGGAAGTTTTTTCATAGACCGCTACATCTTCAGGAGTCATTTCCTCAGCATAAGGTATAAAAATTAATAGTTTATATTTATAATTCTCATACATTTTATTAATTTTTTGCATTTAATTTGTGTATTTCCTTTTTCTTTAAATAAACACTTTGCTGCAAAGAAGAGAGTTGAGTCGGGCCACACATCGCACCTAGGCCAAATGGGCCATCATGGTTTTGTAGCTACATTTGTAAGTATATGTGTTATTGTCAGTATATTTTTCATTTTAGTTAAAATGCAAGAAACTAATCTTTTTTATTTGTTTCAATGCAACGAAATGATTATGGCCGATATCCTACGAAACATGAGATTGAGTATGCTACATTGTTGGATATCAGCATTTGAGCAAGTATATGGGAGATCATCTAGATGCATTTGTGAGTATTATTAAATTTATATAATTATTTTATTTTTATAGATGTTTTAATTGTTTTACTTATTTATGTTTGTTATATGTAATACAGGAGTATTATGGAGAGGTAGATATGGATGAGGTGGAGAGTCAGACACAGGAGGGACGATCTCGATCGTCATAGGGTGCTCACACATATACATCAGATCATGCAGATGATCGTGATGATGAGGATGAGGATGATCATGATGGTGATGATGATGAGGATTCTTGATTATGACATTGGATATGTATTTACATTGACATATATATATATATATATATATATATATATATATATATGTGTATATATATATATATACATACATATATATATATATATATATATATATATAATCTATATATTGTTCATTTCAGTTATGTTTTAAATTGTGTGTATGGTATTAAGTAATGAAAAGTTTTGTTCTATTGATTTTTATTATTGTTTATATTAAGCATGTGTTTTATTACTTTAATTATATAATTCATTCATATTTATGTGTGCTTGTGTGTATATAAAATGTATATATGCACATGTAGATATATATCTATATGTCTAAGTGTGTCTATATGCATGTATATGTATGTATCTATGTATATATGTGCATGTATGTATGTGCATATTTATATGTGTATATGCATGTATCTGCATGTGCATCTGTAAGTGTATATGCATATGTATGTGTATGTCCATGTGCATGTGTATGTGTGCATATGTTGTATGTATGTGCATGTATATATGTGTAATATGTGTGTGTATGTATGTGCATGTATATGTGTGTAATATGTGTGTGTATATGAATGTATGTACGTATGTATATGTGTATATGCATGTATGTGCATGTGCATGTGTATGTGTATGTGTGTATGTATGTGTATGTGCATGTGTATGTGTGTATATGTATGTATGTGCATGTGCATGTGTAAGTGTACATGTGTGTCTATGTGTATGTGTGTGTATATGTATGTGCATGTATATGTGTAAGTGTATGTGTATATGTGTGTATGTGCATGTCTATGTGTATATGTATGTATGTGCATGTGTGTGTATGTGTGTGTACATATGTGCATATATATATATATGTATGTGTGTGTATATATAGATATGTGCATATGTATGTGTATGTGTATAAACATATACAAGTGTATGTATATGCATGTGTATATGTATGAAACATGCACGTGCGCGTGGATGCATTTCCATTTGCATCCATGTGCATGCATGTGGATGTGCATATACATGTATTCAAGTATATTTTAATGTGTGTATGTGTATGTATATATGCAATAATGCATGCATGCAAGTCTTTTTATGTGGTTGTAGAAATGTTTGTGCATATGCATGCGTATGTGTGTTTATGTGTGAATGTGCATTTTCATCATGTATAAGTGTACATGTGCATATCAATAAGTGTGAGTATGCTAACTAATGAAAATAACACAATTCAAATGATATACAAAGAATGGAAATTGTACTACAATAGTTACCCATATTTTTTGCTTGGTTAGCTTCTTGAATAACCTGCACTAAAGAGAGAGAGAGAGAGAGAGAGAGAGAGAGAGAGAGAGAGAGAGAGAGAGAGAGAGAGAGAGAGAGAGAGAGAGAGAGAGAGAATTCAAAGAGAGAAAGAGGTAGAAAGAGAGAGACAATAAGATAGAGATTAGACAAAACATCAATTTTGCAAGCGATTGTTTCAGCTCATAAGCATAGCGCAATTGTGAACGTTGGAGAGCTCTTCGATCCGATGCATGAAGATGTCGATTGAAGAGCCTCCAATGTTTTAATTTTTTTTGTCAAAGACCCGTCGTGTAAGCAATGCTAAAGTGTCGTAAAGTCCCATCCAATTAGTGTCGCATAAGCGACGTTAATTACTGTTGCTTGTGCAATGCAACTTAGCATCACTTATGTGACACTTTTTAAAATCCTCGCTTTAGTGACGCTCAATGTGAGCGTCCCATATCCCATAGTGCCAGACGTCGATAAAAACATCATATTTCTCGTCGTTTAACCGATGTTCCATGCTCGACGCTTCTTGCGATGCTTTATGCAATTTTATAGCGATGAAATTGTGTCGCATTAACCTTCGCTATGCGCCCGTATTCCTTGTTGTGTGGGGAGGATTTGGTAGCTTAGCAATAAGTGCCTTGGCTCTAGTCACAAATTCAAGAAATGTCCCCCTCTGTACCTACTCATAGGTTTTCTAACTCTTCAATTATGTTCTCTGCCAAATTTCCTTATTGGAACTGTTTCTTGAATCCATCCTTCATTAAGTCCCAAGTAGTAAAGTGGTTTTCTATGAATTGACTAAAGCATTTGTCTGCTAGACCTTCCAATATTGTTGGGAAACGAATTAATAATACATCACTACAAGAAAAATGCAAGTGTAACCATGCCTCCAATTTAAAAAAAAGTGGGGAGTGTCGCTTATGTGATGCTACTTCCAATGAGTGTCGCATAAGCAATGCTCCGAAAAGAAAAATATGTCGGAGTTGCATAAGCGATGATTTGTGTTGTTGATGCAATGCAACTAAGTACCATCGCTAGTTACATCGTAGTGTTGTGATGTGCTTAGCAACATTGGCAAACTTCCTGTGATGCAAAAACATCAAATAAGCGACGTCCTATGAATACCAAAAAAAAATTGATTTCCCCTGGCACATTTGTGCCGGGATCCAAAGTGAGAGAGAGAGAGAGAGAGAGCGAGCAAGAAACAAGCACAAAGTAGGAGTGTGTACATGTGTATATAGGTAAATACATGTACACACACACTCATGGACACACACACATACACATATACACACACATACACATACACACACATAAAGTCACATACATACATGTACAGACACATGCATACACACATATATACACATGCACATGCACATGCACATGCACATGCACATGCACATGCACATGCACATGCACATGCACATGCACATGCACATGCACATGCACATGCACATGCACATGCACATGCACATGCACATGCACATGCACATGCACATGCACATGCACATGCACATGCACATGCACATGCACATGCACATGCACATGCACATGCACATGCACATGCACATGCACATGCACATGCACATGCACATGCACATGCACATGCACATGCACATGCACATGCACATGCACATGCACATGCACATGCACATGCACATGCACATGCACATGCACATGCACATGCACATGCACATGCACATACACATACACATACACATACACATACACATACACATACACATGCACATACACATACACATACACATACACATACGCATACACATACACATACACATACACACACATACACATATACACACTCACGTAGACATATACGCACACATAGACACACACACACTCATACACTAACATACATACATACATAGACATAGACACACACACATGCATACACATGCATATGCATACATACATACACACATGCACATACACACACATATGCATACATACATACACATATACACTCACATGCATACATACACACACATGCATACACATGCATATGCATACATACATACACACATGCATACACACACATGCACATACACACATAGACATATACACATATACAAATACATACACATACACACACTCACATGCATACATACACACACGTGCATACATACACACATGTGCATACATACACTCACATGCATACATACATACACACATATGCATACACACACACATATACACATACACATACATACACATACACATACATACACATACACATACATACACATACATAGACATACATACACATACATAGACATACATACACATACACATATACATACCCATGCATCAACACACACACACATACACTCACATGCATACATACACACACATGTGTACATACACACCCATGGATACAAATGAATATGCATACATGCACACACATGCATACCCACACATTCACATACACACATACACATATACAAATACACATACACACATACACATATATAAACATATACCTACACACACATAAACACACACACATACACTCACATGCATACACACACATACACATACACACATATGCCTACATACACATACACATACACATACACATACACATACACATACACATACACATACACATACCCATATGCATACGCATACGCATACGCATACGCATATGCATACGCATACGCATACGCATACGCATACGCATACGCATACGCATACGCATACGCATACGCATACGCATACGCATACGCATACGCATACGCATACGCATACGCATACGCATACGCATACGCATACGCATACGCATACGCATACGCATATGCATACGCATACGCATACGCATACGCATACGCATACGCATACGCATACGCATACGCATACGCATACGCATACGCATACGCATACGCATACGCATACACATACACATACACACGCATACACACACGCATACACACACCCATACCCACACACACATGCATACACACACATACACACACACATACACATACACATACACATACACATACACATACACATACACATACACATACACATACACATACACATACACATACACATACACATACACATACACATACACATACACATACACATACACATACACATACACATACACATACACATACACATACACATACACATACACATACACATACACATACACATACACATACACATACACATACACATACACATACACATACACATACACATACACATACACATACACATACACATACACATACACATACACATACACATACACATACACATACACATACACATACACATACACATACACATACACATACACATACACATACACATACACATACACATACACATACACATACACATACACATACACATACACATACACATACACATACACATACACATACACATACACATACACATACACATACACATACACATACACATACACATACACATACACATACACATACACATACACATACACATACACATACACATACACATACACATACACATACACATACACATACACATACACATACACATACACATACACATACACATACACATACACATACACATACACATACACATACACATACACATACACATACACATACACATACACATACACATACACATACACATACGCATACACATACACATACACATACACATACACATACACATACACATACACATACACATACACATACACATACACATACACATACACATACACATACACATACACATACACATACACATACACATACACATACACATACACATACACATACACATACACATACACATACACATACACATACACATACACATACACATACACATACACATACACATACACATACACATACACATACACATACACATACACATACACATACACATACACATACACATACACATACACATACACATACACATACACATACACATACACATACACATACACAACACATACACATAACACATACACATACACATACACATACACATACACATACACATACACATACACATACACATACACATACACATACACATACACATACACATACACATACACATACACATACACATACACATACACATACACATACACATACACATACACATACACACATATACATACACATGCACACAAAATCATCTACAAAGATACACATACATGCATACATATATACATGCATATAGATACATACACATACACACACACATAAACACATACATACACTCACATGCATACATACACACATATGCATACACATGCATATGCATACATACATACACACATGCATACACACACATGCACATACACTCATACACACATACACATATACACACATATACATACACACACATACACACACACATATACAAACATGCACATATACACACATGTACACATACACACATATACATAAACACACATATACATACACACACTTACACACATACACATACACACATATAGATACATACACATACATATACACACACATATAGACACACACACACACACATATATATACACACACACATGTATATACACACACACATGTATATACACATATATAGACACATATAAATACATACACATACACACACACATTAGTTGAAGGGGTGATTCACTACCAACCTAGGCCAAGTTCTATCTCTTCTACACAAGAAAAGGAAGCATCATCTTCAAATGATGAGTATTAAAGTCACCAGATGTTTGTTATACTTTGGAGTTGTCCTCACCAATCATCATTGCATAAAGGATCAAAAACCTTAAACTTTAGTTGTCAATCCAGAGAGCATACTAAGACCTAGACCCTTCTTTATCAGTGGTATCCAAGAATTATCATCAAAATATCAATATCATCAGGGATTTCACAAAGTTATTAGTAATTATCATATGAGCTAGAAATAACCCTTTTTAGTGTTTCTTGTGCCTAAAGTGCTTTTTTAATCATCAAGACATTGAAAAAGTAAAATTCAATTCTTGATTTGTTATTAAGGTTATTCCCTCTTAATATTTGATTTCCAAAATATCCTTGAGATCTAAACTTTCCTTTTGAGATTCAAGTATCCTAGTCGTTCCTTCTGTAATTTTAACTTGGACTCCCATCTGTTTGCTAAGAGTATTTGGTTCTCAAAAGTTTGAGCTATGTAGTAAAAACCCTTCCACATCAGTGTTTATCTCTATGTTTGATCTTGCTTTAGATTGGACTATCACTCACTCTGTTAACGTTTCTTCTTCATTGACTTCTTCTAACTTATGGATCAATGTGGATCCTCTTACTAAGTCTTCTTCTAATGTTTCTTCAACTTCCAACTTCTTCTTGGTCTCTCTTACCTTTCTTTTTAGCTTTGGTTCTTTTCTTCTATTCTTCACCACTGAAGATTACTAGATTTGTCATACTAACATTCATTCACATCATTGAAATACATAACAAGATTGGGTGGGATACTCTTCATGGTGATGGTACTGCATGCATAAACATTGCATGTCACCATCCACGTTGTAAATCTATGTGGAGTTGAGTTATTGAACTATCAATCTCCTTTTTCTCTCGATGTTGTTTAGGAGGCCATGAGGCTTTTTCCTCAAGACCTCGACATTTCAGCATGCCTTTTGCAGGTAAAAACAAGTAGAAATCAAGTAGCAACGCGTCAATGTTGTCCTACATAGAGAAGATCCACTCTGAATAGAGTTTGCACAACATGTCTTTAGGAAGTAGACTTCATTTAGGTAACTCCCTGTCCTTCCTGTCAGTGTGACTTTCTAAATTCACTCATGGGGAAAGTCTCATCTTAGAAGAAGGTAGTAAAACATTGTAGAACCTAGGCAAGATCCCTACTACCCCGTTGTTACTCTAAGATCTAACAAGAAAGAAATGATCAAAGAGAACCTTCAAATACACTTAGGATTCAAAGAATAAACAATAAAAAAGAAGTATTTTTGCTACCGCAAATAGGACCTGCAGAGTATTGTTAGTTTCCTTTAGGAAACCATGCTTGTTGGTCTCTATCAACGGACTAACCATGTTTAGGAATCTCACATACTACTTATCTTACAATGCATTCATCACTTTCCATATTTTCTATCCCCAGATAAAATATTAGCCGACTTAATACTTTGACTTTTTTTCTTGAATTCCCGAACCTTCCACTAAGATGGATACATTGAGTGTCTAGTATTGCAAGATCCCTAGGTGCTATAATCAAGGTTAAGGAACCACCCCTTCTAGATCCTAGATGCAACCATGAGTTTCTCATTCAAATTGATACAGAAACCTTGTTAGATCAAGAAATAGAACTTGCAGATGATACTAGAAGAGTTGAGCAAAAACATACATAATTTGTTCTTTTTTTTTCCACAAGGAAAGGGCATTTCACCTGGGGAATGCCCTCTAAGAAAACAAAGAAGCCCACCACTTGAGCAGAGAGAGAAGATAGATGAAGAGAGTTTCAAAACCATCAATAGATGGAATCAATCAACAAACAAAATTGATAATGTTTTATTTATGCCCCCAATTAAGTCTCCTTTCTCATCCACAATAGGAAATAATAGATATACTAGTCTCCTAAATGATGAAGAGAAAGAAGCAGAAGTAGTAGGAAACACTGAGATGAACTGACTCTACAAGCTTATGGAACAACATGACATGGAAATAGAAGACTCCATGCTTAAATATGGTGGTCAATTAGAGAACAAAATCATGGATAATATGAACAAAACAAAGGAAAGTTTTAATAATGGCTATTTTACTGCAATCTAAGGATTCCAGAGATTGAAAAAGGGCTTGTGTTATCTACCAAAGTGTTTTAAAATATTTATAAGGAATGTTGAAGCACTCTCATGCATCGAAAGGACAAAGCAAAGCATTGTCATATTTTATTATTAATATAAAGAAGTATATTAGAGTGTGTTTGGCACTCTTGCCGTAGCATATTGCTATATAGTGTTCATCTTCTTGGTGTACCATATCTCTATAAAGCTAGGAAGCTATGTCCGTTTAACTTTAATTTTTGAAATTGGTAATAATAGTTCTGGTGCATAAGTAATGTAGTAAGATGTTAATGAAGTAACCATAATTGTGTGGTTGATTTTAAAGTTTTCAACTGTGTGAATAATAAGAAGGACTAAGTGTACAATATGTCAGAATACATATTTGTGTCAAACACAGAGACTTGCTATAGGAAGAGTGATTGCAAAAATGAGTGATAATTGCAATGCGAATCTAGGAAAAATGCGAGACTAGGATAATAGCTTAATCTTGCGGGCCAAGAACCATGTTATTTGTTAGAACAATTGATCTTTCCATGGATTTCAATAATTTTCCTATGAGATACAATATATATCCTCGTTTACATTGATGGAACAATCTACAGACAGATTACACATGTCGATGTTGTGATCTGGCAACAAATACCCAAAGTACCAATAAGATAAATGACCTATTGTTCCAATAGATCATGTTGGATGGGTATCCCAAATTATGGTTGTCCCTAAGAAAAATAAACAATTGTGGTTATTATCAAAATTTGAATGCAACTATAATACCTTATCTATTCCCACTTCCGTTTTTAGATGGTATGTTGGATCACATAGCAAGGCGATAAATTTACTCCTTTTCAGATGGGTACAATGGATGCAACTAGGTTAGGATTGTTGAGCAAGATGTATTTAAGATTGCATTCATAAAAAAATGGGTTTTGCGTGCACAATAATGTGGGTTGGATTATAGAATGGACCACAAACATTTTAGTGGTGTATGTAGGAGATATTTTCCCTTTGTCCAACTACATTTATGAGGGTATTTTTGAGTTATTCTTTTGTTTCTCAGTGTATGACTAAGCATTTAGAGCAGTTGTGGCTATGTTTTAGTAAGTGTTGAGTTGGGCTAAAGCTTGGGCTATCAAAATTTCTACAAAAACACTTGTGGCTAAATTGTTTTCTCAAAGATTATTTCCTCCTTTTGGTGTCCCATTGGAGATAGACTTTGATCGAGGTTTTAATTCGGCCAATAAGCTAGAACAAGCATTAATGCATTAGTATGGAGTTCTACATAAGTGTAGTACTCTGTACTACCCTCGTGTGAATGTATTATCTAAAAGCACCAACAAAAGGTTTGTTAACAATGCCAAGCAAATTAACCTTGCGATTTCTTGAAACATGGGACTAATTTTCACCTTGAGTGTTGTGTACATTGTACATCTTATAAGGTTGCCATAGGATTTACATCTTTCAAATTATCCTATGATTTGGAAACCATTACCCCTCTTGAACTAATAGTCCTTAGCTTCCATGTGGCCATTTCCCATAAGCTCATGCTTGAAGAGTCAATCTTTTCTCGGTTCCACGCATTACAATTATTGGATGAAGATGAGTTAACTAATTTCCTTCCGTTATGGGGAGTGCAACAATAGCAATCTTGTACTCATGATTGATTTTTATGGTTCCATATTTTTCAAAAAGGTGATTTAGTTCTATTCTTTAATGAAAAGACACATCAAAAGGCCTACAAGTTTAAAGCGCATTGAAATGGACCATACAAGATTATTGTGAAAATTGGTTCGATGACTTTCAATCAAGCATCCAAAGCCTGCTGATAGAGAAGAACACCAAATTCACCTACAAAATCATGAAGATAATCATAAAGCTCTTTTCATGGGAGTGGAAATAGTTTTGCAATCTTCAAGGGTAAAACACTACAATAGTGGGTGAATGTATTTTGTTGACGCAAAAAGTATTCCCCCATCAGCTTGTGTAAAGTGGTTGCCCAAATAATCATGAAAATGCTCAAAATCTTACATCTCAAAAGAGGCATGAAAATCAGCCTTAAATTAAGCATCATGATTCTCATTAGGACCAGTGCACATCATATCATCAACACATACAACAATGATCAGAAGTACACAATTTACATACTTAACATATAAGGTTCTCTCAGTTGGACTATTCTCAAAAACATGTGCTAGGAAGTAGGCATGTATCTTGGCATACCAAGCACATGGTGCTTGCTTCAAACCATATGATGCCTTGTTCAATCTACACAATGTTTTCATGCCCTTATGCACAAAACCACGAGGCTGAAATACATACAATTCTTCATGTAAATCACCATTCAAGAATGTAATTTCAATGTCCAATTTATGTACATTGCAAACATGATGATTTTTAAGTGCAAAAATGCTACGAATGGTGGACATTCCAAATGTGGGAGCAAGGCTCTTATCAAAATCAATGCCTCTCTTTTGAGTAGAACATTTGGCAACAAGCATAGCCTTATACATAAAAACCAAGTATCATTCTTCATAATAGACTCATATTTTGATTACATAGCATTCATACATTTTATAAATTTTGGGCGTCATCAAAAGAAACTAACTCCACTCTTCAAAAATGGAATGATATGCATCATCATTTAAAACCTCTAAGGGCTACAGAATTGGCTCATTTGGACCAGCACTTGAGTATCCACCTATAAAAAGAGGCAGCAAAATGTCATACACATCCTTCGAGCTAATTGATGTCTCCTTGGCACATGAAAGTAAGGGTCGAAATGCATCTTCCACAGAAACAATATCACATCTAATCAAGATGTGTTTAGTATGTGGATGATATAGATGATACTCTTTGCTTACAAAATTGTACCCAATAGAAATACATTTCACTACTTTATTATCCAATTTTTTGGGTTGTTTTTCAAGCACTAATTCATATGCCTCACAACCAAAGACACACATATGAAAAATAGATGGTTTGTGACCATGGAAAGCCTCATATGGAATGATAGACCACAATGCATTGATGGGATGCCTCTTCAGTACATATGCTGCATACATAAGAGCCTCAAACCAAAAGCTATGTGGTAAAGCCTAACTATTGACCATACACATCACCATTTCCATGAGAAACCTATTCTTTCTTTAGGAAACTTCATTTTGTTGAGGTGTATACAGAACTGCGTGATGATATTGTATACCATGCTCAACCAGAAATGCATTAAAATCAGAAGACATTGATTTTCCCCTCGATCAAAACATAGAGTGCCCAGTTTACATGCTCATAGATTTTAAACGATAACCCGAAGTTGTTTAAAGCACATAAACACTTTGGAGTTTTCTTTCAGTGGGTACACTTGCACATGTCTAGAAAATTGATCAATAAAAGTCATGAAGAATAGGTAGTTCCCAAATGAAGGTGTCAGCATAGGAATCGACATCACTATGAATATATGTTTCCCTCCTCGATCAGAACAAAGGATGCCCATTTAACATGCCAAAATATTTTCAATCATAACCATGAGCTATTTAAAAAACAAAAAAACTTCAGACTTTGCTTTCAATGAATAAACCCATGGATGCCTGAAAAATCCATTAGTGAAAATCATGAAGTATAGGTAATTCCCAAATGAATGTGTTTGCATAGGAACATAGACATCACTATGAACAAGCTTCAATTTATGTGCAACTCTAGCCAAATCATCTTTTGGGGAAGAATGCTACATTTTTCCCAAAGTATAGCCTTCATAGAAATGATCAGAAGATGCCTCAAGTTTGGGGAAAGAGGACATTGTTTCATATTTTTGCAAGCAAAAAAATTAGCGAAATTCATATGATCAAAGCATGCATACCAAAGGTTTGGATATGTGATAGCTTGAGAATCATGAATTGCACATATTGAATCATTATCAAATTTCTATGAGCTTATACCCCACGACATAAAATGCTAGGATCAATGGTAACATCACCATTCAAAAGATCATGAATTCTACATATGTCATCAACAAATTTGACAACCAAGCCAATCCTAGCTAATGTTAAAACTAATAACATATTTTTCTTGATCCGTATCACATATAAGACATCTGACAATGTGAGATAACTACAAAAAGCAATAGCCACAATGATCTTTTGGGCTTTCATGATAGGATATGAGCCTTCATGAGCACATGTGATAATATTCCCTACAAGAGTAGGCTCATGTGTAGATTTGAAGAAATTGTGCAACAAGGTAATATGTTCCCTTCCACCACTATCAAAGTACCAAACATCTTATTCGACTATAGAAATACACTACTCATGAGAAGATGGTTCATTCTTGAAATGAGTGGTAAAATCCTATTCTTTATTGTGCACAAGATTATTAGAGTTTGTTTTAGGTGTAGAGGCCACTGCAATAACCATTCTAGCCTCTTTCTTTGTTTCCTTTTTTGCAACCACTTTAGGATAATTCTTAATTTCATGACCATTCGCCTTATAGTACTTGCAAATCTTTTTTTTTTGTTTTTTCTTCTTATCTTTTTCTTCCTTCTTTGATTGTGCAACATTAGTAGATTCATGCTCATTAGTAGTTGCATTTACCTTTGGTCTTTTGAGTAGCTCAAATATCTTGATCTACAACATGCATAATTGATGTGTTCTACTTGGATTGACCTTCTTGCAGTAAAATAGAATAAATTCTCAAAGTTTAAGGCATTTGGATTTCCTTTCATCATTAACCAAATGGTATAAGCAAAAATATGATATGAATCTAGAAGATCACTAAGAATTCTAGAAAAGTGAACTATCTTGCAAGATTCTATTAACAAAAATCAAATCCTCTTTCATTGTCAAAATATTTTCAATTGAATCTCCTTCATTCATATGCCAACTTTCCAAATATTTCTAGAGTTAAGCAACATGAGCTTCATTTCTTGTCTAATATAGTGTTATAAGATTATACCAAGCATCTATTGTTATCTTGCAAGAGCGAATGTGAGGTACAATGGAACTTTTGATATAAAAAGCTACCAATGCATATGCCTATGCATCTTTGCCATCCCAACAAAGCTACTTTGTAGTAGGTGCAATATGAACCATAACACAATTGAGAAATTGAAGATTATTATCTTCAACACCATCTGCATCACCTTCAATCACTGTATTTTCTAGTGTATTGGGATATTTTTTCAACACCCTACATAATATTATATAAACCTTCTACTACCAATACATGACACATCATGGATGCCCATAATTTGGTAGTTAGTACCCACCACTTCATCCTAGATAACAAACATATGGAATACATCATTGATTTCATCCATGACTAGTGACCATATACCCAGATGCCAAAAACTAGCTGTATCTCAAAAGGTTGAACATAAATTCCCAAACGAACTCTACTAGACTCTAATACCAATTGATCAAGTTTTAGGTTTGGGGAAGCACACAAATAAAAAAAGGAACAAGAAGAACCTTGGAGAACAAGAGAATAAAAAATGTATTATTAAGTGAATGTACAAAGATAAGTGGCTTCCTAAAGAGGGAAAATTTGTCAGAACAGTCCTAAATGTGTTCACACATATCACTACCAAAATATATCAACAATGATACTCACTTCCAAATACTTATAAATGGGAAACATATCCAATTTTACTAGTGTGGACCTCTTGTGGAAGCACTTGGTGTAACTTTGATTCAAGATGTCGACAATGGTGTTGGCAGCCTCTACCTAGAATTGATTTGGCAAATATTTACTTCAACATGAACCTTGCTATCTCCATGAAGGTTTGTCTCCAATGTCCTACAA
Source organism: Ceratopteris richardii (assembly GCA_020310875.1). Classification (NCBI taxonomy): domain Eukaryota; kingdom Viridiplantae; phylum Streptophyta; class Polypodiopsida; order Polypodiales; family Pteridaceae; genus Ceratopteris; species Ceratopteris richardii. Next base: position 142,454,350 of record CM035417.1, read on the forward strand.
TACCATTTTATTGAGGGCTATGTGCATATATGTATATATGTGTATGTGTGTCTCTCTCTCTCTCTCTCTCTCTCTCTCTCTATATATATATATATATATATATATATATATATATATATATATATATATATATATATATATATATATATATATATATATATATATATATATGTGTGTGTGTGTGTGTGTATGTGTGTATGTGTATATGTATTATGTGTGTATATGTATATATATGCGTATATATGTGTATATATGTGTAAAAACCCTAAAACCCTATTCCTAAAGACATAGACCTAAAACATGTATATGTGTGTATGCATGTATATATATGTGTGTATGTGAATATGTATTATGTGTGTATATGTGTATGTATATATGTATGCATGTGTAAAAACCCTAAAAACCTAATCCTAAAGACCTACACCTAAAACATGTATACGTGTGTATGCATATATATATATATGTGTATGTGTATATGTATTATGTGTGTATATGTTTATATAAGTGCATGCATGTGTAAAAAACCTAAAACTATATTCCTAAACACATAGCCCTAAAACATGTATATGTGTGTATGCATATATATATATATATATGTGTGTGTGTGTGTGTATGTATGTGTGTATGTATGTAAAAGCCTAAAACTCTAATCCTAAAACCCTAACACTAAAGCATGTACATGTGTCTATGTGTGTATGTATATATGATGTGTGTATGTGCATGTGTGTGTATGCATGTATATATATATATATATGTATGTATGTGCATATGTGTGTATGCATATATGTATGTATGTAAAAAACCTAACACCCTAATCCTAAAGGCCTAGACCTAATACATGTATGTATATATGTGTGTATGTGTATATGGGTGTAAAGTTGGTTGCAGGTTGTAGAGTGCCTTTCTGTAATTTCTCTAAGGTTCAAAGTGTTTTAAAGTGTTTGGAAGGTTCAAGTGAACCCTGTGTTAGGTGCACAATTGAAGAATTAAAAGGCCAAATGTGAAGGTATGTGAAGTGGCAGCATACGCATAAGTGAAAGTATGGTCCCCATTTAAAATTTTGTATTGTCCTACTAAAGTCATTACAGACAAAACAGGAATTCGTTGGCTACTGGGCACACCTTGGAGACAATCTTGGGACATACAAAGGAGGGCCAAGATGCTATGGGTGTTAGGTGTGTACATGAACCGACACCCAAGGGAAGGAGTATTCTTGGTTGGACTAAGCTAGTGGGGGCATATTCTAGAGCAAGAGAAAGAAGAAAAAGATTTAGAGAGAGTGTGTGCGACACAGAGAGCCATTGCAAGGTGCAAGAAGAGTGACTTAGATTGTATGCAGAGAAGGTGAAGCAAGGAATATCAAGAGTTCCAAAGTCCCATTGAAGGTGCGCATCGATAGAAGGTGTCTATCCCTCCCCTTATTGGAAGCTTGGTGCAAGGTGTGCACAAGGGCAAGCTTGGAGAAGGTGGTCTGGTGCAAAGGTCAGCGGCTGATTCTAAGTACTTTGTAATCTTGTTTCATGAGCATTATTTAGTCTTTGGCATATTGCGCAGAGCATTTGGCTTATGTACAAGCTTGTATTCTTCTTTTCCTAATTGATCAGAAGCTTTCGATGTCATTAATTCTCTTGTTCTCACTCTCCATTCTCCTACAAATACTCAAGTCCCTTCCTGCACAAGAATCCCCCAACAAAATTTGGCACACACGATGGGACCTAAGGAGGCTTGAGCATACGAGAAGCAATATTGCAGTGTGGAGAAGCATTATTCAAGTGCTGACCGTGCTACAATACTATTTCATTGGGTCAAGAGGTAAATCTTCTTATTAATTCTCTTAGACTAAGAGGATTATGAACAACTCATGACCGCATCCAGGTCTCAAACATTGAGGGTCACTTGCAAAGAAAAAAGAAGGAAGGTTGTTAGAAGATCCCCTAGTCCACTATCATCATCATCATCAATAAAGAACATGGCAGGTCAGGTAGATTTGGAAACTCTACCTTATAGATTAAATATATAAAATTTCCATCTTTCAAAGACTTAGCTCAAGAAGATCCGGATGAGCACATTAGGAGATTCTTAGCATTATGAAAAACAAGAGGTTTGATGGGAAGAGAGGATGCCTTTTTGATCCTCTTTCCTACCACATTAGAAGGGCTAGCAGATAAATGGTCCAGCCAGTTTGCTAAAAACCATTTCACCACGTGGGATTATTGAAAGAGGCATTCAAAACTCAATTCTAGCATGGGAACACCATAGAGATAATCATTGAGGAGTTAGAAAACTTGAGACTAGGTCCTGGTGAAATGTTTTCTGAGTTTGTAACTAGGGCCAAGGCATTAATGGCTAAGTTGCTAGATCCTCCACATGATTTCTTTATTAAGAAATGTTTAGCTTAACCAATTCAAGTGACTACACAATGTAAAATCAAAGAATTAGTTTTGCCAACAGCCTCCATAGAAGAGTTCATCAATATAGCTACACGACTGGAGCAAATAAGACAACAATATGGAGCAAGTTCTTCTCAACTACCCTATTCTGTAGAAACTGAGGATCCAGTAAGAAAAGAGCTAGAGAACTTAAAAAAGAAGTAAACCTCAAAAAGAAGAAGAAAATGCAGTAACCTTGTTGAGGTGAGAAATCGAGGCCCTCAAACTACAAAAGGAAGGGGAAGCCCAAGCAGAAGAAATAGCTCAACTTCGATAGGAGTTACAAGAATTAAGGGGAGGTGGCATAAAAAATGGACTATGGTGTACAATGTGTAGCAAACAAGGCCATGTGGTAAGCAAATGTCCATTCTTAAATGTAACATGTTAGTTATGCAAGAAAGCTGGGCATGAGGCCCAAGACTGTTCCTCAAGAGGAATGAATACGCAACCATATTGGTGTTGGTGCATTTTACCCAAGCCTACATGCTTGATATATTTGATATTATCCTCATTTGTAAGTCACATGAGTAGTCATGTGAACACCTCTTGTAAAAGAGTACATTTTATCTCTTGTAAATGGAAAAAGAAAAAAGGAAAAGGATGGCTTACCTCATCCATGATGTAAAAGCAAATTTGTGGCTCCAACTACCAAAATCACGAATTTTTGAGCTGAGGGAATCTCTCCTAACTTTGGGGATCACTTTTAGGTGGATCCATTCGAATTCAAATTCAAAACTCCCTCCAAGAATAGCTATAAAAAGAGCAAGAAGGAAGAGGCGATTAGCAAGCCTTGTACGTGACCACTTCATGTCATTTTGTAGAGATTGAAGAGCTTACTCCATAGCTCTATCATTCTAATCCCATTGTGCAAAGATTCATTGCCAATGTGGTTGTAATCATATGTGAATCTATACATTTATTATCATCTACCTCTCTGTTTTGTTCTCTGCTATACTCACTTAGAGCAGTAACTTCAGAAGGTCATATCTCAAGTTCTACTGAACCTTTTTCAGTGATTTAACTTGCGTTGGATAGCTTGTACTGTCTTCTTTGTGCATATAAATTTTCAAGGTCATTGGATTAACACTTTTAGAGATATCTTCATTTTACTGCTTACTGGTCTATCTCTACAGAGCCCCGAGAATTGTGGGAATGTTCCAGAAATTGATGAAACTTGTTCTCAGTGATCAGTCCATCATTTGAAGTGTTTTAACTTGGATTGGGAAGCTTGCTAAGTCTATTTGCTATGCCCAAAAGGAATTTTTCTAATTCCTACCAGGTTGAGAGCACTGTTCATTTTTTCCAGCAAGTGTATGTCCAAAAATAGCAAGTTTTGGGAGCTAGTCATTTTGCAACTAGTCTGTCTTGACTTAAACTTTTGGGATACATGTTCCAAAGTACTTGGCTGATATTTTGGTGGATTTAGGAAGCTCAAAGGGTCTAATAATCAACTCTGAAGTCTCAGTTGGCTGGTGTGAAGCTGGTTGTAGCGGCACCTACTCATCTTTGGATTGCATCCACCATCTCTCTTCACAATTGAAACCATGGAGGAGCACGAATTCAACCTCCAACTGATGTGATGGCGGAAACTCCTAATCAATGTAACAATTATAATCTCAAGCCTCGTGGAAACTTTGGAAATGGGCCTAGAAGGCCAGTTATTTGTTTTAGATGTGTAGAATGTGGGCACTACCAGAGCAAATATTCCCTGCCAGAAAATGCCCCACCCTGTAGGAATTGCCCAGAGGCCAGAGACCACTTCACTAATTGCTACCCAAAAAATAGGCCATCAACAACAGTTCCCCACATTCAAATGTTAGATGTAAATAAGGATGATATTATAGAAGAAACATAGATCTACAGGAAATGCACCCCTGACAGACTACGAGAGCCCGCGACTTATAGTGAATATTAATGGTCAAATTCTAAAAGGATTTATAGTAGATGGAGGTTCAGGAATCAATCTGATGCTTGAATATACTATGAAGAAGCTGGGATTTCAACCATCAAGGGCAGCGGATTTCACGGTTACATTGGTAGATTAAAGTACGGTCAGACCTATGGGAGTCGTCCTTGATATTCAGATGGAAGTACAAGGTAACACATCTTTCTTGGACTTTGTAGTTATAAGATTACCAAACGTGCAAGGAGGGTTTCCTCTCTTAATTGGAAGACCCTGGTTAAGGCATGCTAGTCTAGTACATGATTGGGGCAAAGATACCATGTGGTTCCAGCAAGAAGGTGCTAAATTAAGACAACTATTACTGGAAGAAGGTTCGGATCAACAAGGGCATACCAGCATGATGCAATTTGTTGGTATAAATATAGATATAGATCCTATGGACATACAAGAAGACAAGGAGTTGGATCTATATGATGAAGACAACATGCTAGCATGGCTAGAAGCAGGTAATTCTCTTCCTTGCTTTGGAATTTTTCCATCTAACTCAAACATAGAAGAAGGGTATTCAAAAAAAGAGGAAAGAATTCAAGTGGCTGGGTTGGGAGAACCAGCAAAAGACCACAGAAGGGGAAAGAAGTCTCCTTTACAAAGCAATATAGAGGAAGTTATTTCAGTAGAGTGCGGTTTTTGGCTACTCCAAAAACTTCAACCAAAATTATGAGCTTGTCCAGGTAGTTGTTTGTGGACATTTTGACAACGGTGCAAGGCCACGATAAAAAAGAGATATTCCAAGGGTCTTGTTGTTGCAATCAAGATCATTACAAAAGCAAAGATGACTACTGCAATTTCAATCGAAGATGCAAACAAGGAGGTAAATATGTTAAAGGCATTAACTGGGCATGATAATCTGGTCAAGTTCTATGATGCATGTGAGGACAATTAAAACATGTACATAGTGATGGAGTTATCTGAAGGTGCTGAGCTGCTGGATAGGATTTTGCCAAGAGGTGGAAAATATAATGTAGAAGTTACAAAAGTAGTTTTGGGATAGATCCTGAATAGTCGCGTTTTGCCATCTCCAAGGTGTCGTGCATTGAGTTCTTATACCTTAGAACTTCTTGTTTACTACAAAAGAAGAAAATGCTCAGGTTAAAACAATTGACTTTGGACTCTCGATTTTTGTAAAGCTAGATGAGAGACTGAATGATATATTTGGGAGTGCCTATTATGTTGCCCCCCCTTCCCCCCCCCCCTTCCCCACCCCCCACCTCCCTTCCCCCCCTCCCTCCCCTCCCCTCCCCCCCTTCCACCCCTCCCCCCCCTCGCAACACACCCCGCCCTCCGCCTTGCACTCCGTAGCACACCCCCCTCCCCCCCACACAAAGAAGAATTGGTTTCCCTCTTGACTTCCTCGACGTGTCCTACAACTCCATTCTATCATCATATAGTGGTCCGAGATCGGTGAGAGCTAAAATTCAAACACACATCACGTCGAGACATTTTCATTTCATCTTTGTTGAAGAAGATTGTCGTAACAATGTCGATAATGCCAAAAGTTGGCTTGCGAATTCGTGAAGTATGGGAGGACAATCTTGATGAAGAGTTTGATCTTATTCCTAAGACAGTATATGATTATCTCCCCCCTCCCCCCCTTCCCTCCCCCCCCTTCCCTCCCCCTCCCCCCCATGTCCCGCAACACACCCCGCCCTCTGCCCCACCCTCTGCCCCACACCCCACAGCACACCCCAACACCCCCCCTCCCCCTTGCCCCCTCCCCCCTATGGCCCGCAGCACATCCCCCCCTCTGCCCTACACCCTGGCCCACGCCCTGCAGCACTCCCCCTCCCCCCGCCAAAAAAGGAGGTGCTCCTTGCACCACCTAAAGCTTTCGATACTGGCGCCGCCCCCACGTGAACTTCGAGAGCCCACAACTCAGTAGGAAATTGGAGGTGCTTGTTCCAAAGCTGCATGAATGTTGTGAAGGCCCAATCATTACCAATTTCTGAGCGAGATCCACATCTGGCGGCATTTTTTCCCACCACCCCTTCCTCCCCTCTCCAGGAGCATGACCATCTGGGATGTTATAGGAGCATGGTTGATGTTTGCACTGAGCAAGTAGCTATCATTCCCCCGACCTCGCCTGACCTGACTCTACATGCTAGTGATGCTATACCTTCGGCGGGTTCTTATTCGCCACCAGCGCCCCAGCCAAACATCGCTCCATAGTTGTCATTTATCTACTTTCTCATAGTCGCAATTAGTGGCCCCCTTTTTTACTACATTTGTCTCATTTTGTTCGTCGAGGCTTCACATTCTTGAGTAACCTTCCTTTAGGTTGCCACTTTTTCCCTACCCTTTCCTTTCTTACCTTGAGTGGAACTTTCGTGTACTTCATGCCTTTTCTGGGCTCTCGTTGTATCTCTTTTTGGATATATATATATATATATATATATATATATGGGCTTTTGGTTATTGGTTCTTTGTAGCATATCTTGTTTGATTGTTTGCTGAGTGTTTATGTTTCGTTGGCATCTATTGGATTTATTCATGTTGAGTATAATGTTTTTCTTTTCCCCCAATGCCATACCCTTTTGAATATAATACACATTTGTTACATTCTTCCCTTTACCTCTACCCTTGTACCCAACCTTTCCATCCATACTCACCTTCACTTCCTTCCCCATTCCACTGTCCCAAGTACTTACACTAAAACTCCCCCATCCAATTTCCCCTCCCCTACCTTCCAAAATTTCATCAAACACCTGATCTGTACATTCCCCCATCCTGCTCTTCATCGCTCAATGTCCAGTCATAGTGTGTCTGCACCTTTTAGTGGGCTTATCTTTTGGAAAGGTACTTGCTGCCGACATGTATTCGAATATGCTGTTTCATGTATACTCCTTCTGGTATTTCATGGATTGTCTCTCTGGGACGGAGAGCCCATTAGGTGGTGGGCAACTGTTGAGCCCATAAAAGTCACATTGATCAAAGTCAACCATAGTCAAAGTCAAAGGGTCAAAGTCAAAGTGGCCAAATTCAACATGTTCAAGGTCAAGGTCAACATAGGCAAAGTCAAAGCATTCAGGTGCCAAGGTGCACAAGTAGTACACCATTAATTGTTCACGAAGGTTATATTTTGCAGAAAGTTGGTTGCAGGTTGTAGAGTGCCTTTCTGTAATTTCTCTAAGACTCAAAATGTTTTAAAGTGTTTGGAAGGTTCAAGTGAGCCCTCTCTTAGGTGCACAATTGAAGAATTAAAAGGCAAAATGTGAAGGTATGTGAAGCGGCAGCGTATGCAGAAGTGAAAGTATGGACCCCATTTAAAATTTTGTATTGTCCTACTAAAGTCACTACAGGACAAAACAAGGATTCGTTGGCTACTGGGCACACCTTGGAGACAATCTTGGGGCATACAAAGGAGGGCCAAAATGCTATGGGATTTAGGAGCATATGTGAACTGACACCCAAGGGAAGGAGTATTCTTGGTTGTACTAAGCTAGTGGGGGCATATTCTAGAGCAAGAGAGAGAAGACAAAGATTCAGAGAGAGTGCCCGTGACACAGAGATCCATTGCAAGGTGCAAGGAGAGTGACTTAGATTGTATGCAGAGAAGGTGAAGCAATGAATATCAAGAGTTTCGAAGTCCCATTGAAAGTGCACGCCGACAGAAGGTGTCTATCCCTCCCCTTATTGGAAGCTTGCTGCAAGGTGTGCACAAGGGCAAGCTTGGAGAAGGTGGAGGTCTAGTGTAGAGGTCAGTGATAGATTCTAAGTACTTTGAAATCTTGTTTCATGAGCATTATTTAGTCTTTGGCATATTGCGCAAAGCATTTGGCTTATGTACAAGCTTGTATTCTTCTCTTGCTACTTGATCAGAAGCTTTCGGTGTCATTAATTCTCTTGTTCTCACTCTCCATTCTCCTATAAACACTCAAGTCCCTTCCTGCACAAGAATCCCCCAACAAGTACATAGTTCAAAACAATAGCAAATGTTGACTTTTCGTTCTCAGGTCCCTTTACATTAAAAAATCTTATCGGTATAGGTGTCAGTTTAGGTGCCGGTGTAAGCATCGGTATTTCCAGGAATTTACTGACGCTCATATCGATGCTTATACGGATGCCTATATGGATGACTAATGTGGTCTTTCCAAGCATTTCCAATGTTCATACTAATGTCGGGCATGATCGTTGGTATGGCTAGGGTCGATATGCCCCTCATATGTTGTAGTGTGCCAATTTGATTTGATGTTTGATTTCTTTACTCATGCAAAAATCTTCAAACTCTATTGATGTCAACTCACCACCACCACCTATCCTCAATTTTTTCATCTCCATTTTAGTTTCAGCAAACTAAAGCCATTCTTTAAAATTACCAATGCTTGAGCCTTATCATGAAGGACGCACATCCACATCCACTTGCCATAGTTGTCGACAAGTAAAATGAAGTAGGAAGTTCTGTGTAAGACCCCTATAGGCATCTTACCACACAATTCTAGATAGACCAACTCTAAAGGATAGCTTGCTCTATTTGAGAAAGAAGATGCTAACTCCAAGAAAGTCACTTTCATTCACAAGACGTAAGAAAAATACATGACAACCGTAAAAATGAGATTCCATTGTCTTTTATATAAAATTTTAAAGTGATCTTGTTCACTTTATAATGTCCAACCTAACTTAAATTTAAAAAAAAAGGGAAGCTCGGCCTTGGCCTACTCTCCTGGACTTGAATTAAAAAGGAAAAAGATACAAGTGAATGGGACTAGTGCCCATGGGACCCCCCAAATCCCACAAAGTAGGGGTAGATCTTGCAGAACTAGAGAGTGTTACAAAGGAAGTTAATAACCCTCTAGTCCCCCTCATGTGGGGTGCATTTGGGTTTAAGCTTGTTGTTCTCGATGAGAAACACTTTATGATGCCTAAAGGGTGGGGATCTCTTACAGTTTTAGATTCTTTTTCCAAGGAGCAACAAAGATTTGTTGATCAACCACTCTTTATGAGGGTGTCCAAAATTGTAGGCACACCATGCCCTCCAATTTTTCCAGAGAATTTCTCCTCTTATGACATTCCATTGAGCCGTTGAGAAGCCAATCGTTTCCCCCAAGAGCGCCTGCTTCCAGGTGATTTGTCCCTGTAGTCTCAAAATATTCCCAAGGGTCCATTAGAGCCAAATAGAGTTGGGGCAAGCGAAGAAGATGTGACCTAGATCCTCAATGCTACAATGGCATTTCTTGCACCATGACCGAGCCCCACAAATTTTGCTAGTCTTTAGATTGGTCCAGATACCATGGTGGTGAATTTGCCACATTAGAGTTGAATTTTTGATATATGATATGATAGTCTGTGTTCACCTTGATTCTAGAAATTTTGGACAAGCAATTACCATTGTGCCACATAAGACCCTGATGGCATGGTGGATCCTGCCCGGAGAGGAGTTAGGTTTTTGATCATTCTCAGGCAATACATCTACTCTAAAGGAGAGTCCATTCTTCATAGTTCACTCTTATTTCATAGTTTATGTCCTCAAAGCTGATCCATTGACCAATTTCTTGTTCGAGAGGTGTTTCCAATGTCTAAAACCCTTGTTCCAAAGCCTCTTAGCATTGTGGAGGTTCTAGGAAGCAACACCCCTGATGCCCTATGATTGGAAACGAGATTGAGTCATTTTGTCTGATACCCACCACCCATTTCCAATCTTCTATGATTCTGATAAAATTTTTGAACTTGTTCCAACTCTTTCATAGGGAGCACACATCATTCGAGCCTTTAGGGGAAATCAAAATTGAGGAGAATAAAAGGGTAAGGAGGCCCAAATCCTTCTAGCCCGGGAGGCCCCCCAGTGTAATTACATTCTTGTTCTTGAAAATGAGCTTGGCCCAAGAGGTCTCACAATTGCACCAAGCCCTAATGATCCATTTTGTCGCTAACTTGTCAGCCATGCCTTGAATATCCATAATGCCCATACCCCCACAATCCTTTTGGTTGATGCAGGTAGACCATTTAATTTTTGAAACCCCCCTTCTGTTATGGTCCCCCGTCCAAAGAAAGTTTTTGTAGATTCTTCCCAATTTGCTAAGCTCTTGATCCTTCGGTCTCCAACAAGAGAGAAAGTAAATGGTCGAGGAGATGAGGAAGGTATTAATTACCATGGCATGCCCCGCTATTTTGATTTGCATGCCCTTCCAATACACTAATTTTTTATTTAGTTTGGAAAGAATCCAATTCCATCTCTGCTCCATTGAGACACCAAAGCCATGGTCGACGAGTAATTGGGGTGGTCGTTCGATGATGGCTCTGAACATGGTTTTTGAGTGGTTTATTAAGGAACGAGATGCCTCATAAAATGTGTCAAGGCACCCCCAAAAGGTTTCAATGCAAGTCAAATCATTATGCACAAATGCATTCATGTCATCAACGAATAGCCTCATGATCATATGGCCATGGTTGAGAGGTAGAGAGAGACCTTTAATATAGTCCATTTCCATGTGATATTGCACAAGAGGATTGAGCCCCTCCATGGAAATAGTGAAAAGCAAAGGGGACAATGGACACGCTTTCCTAATAGAGAATTTTAATCTGATAGCCTTTGATAATTGTCTGTTGATATTTATTTGCATCCACACATTCCCCAGCAATCTAGCGATCATCTTAGTGAATTTTTTACTATAGCTGAGGTCTTTAAGAGATTGGAGAACAAATTCCCATGCTAGCTTGTCATAGGCTTTTTTGAAGTCAATTTTAAGGAAAACCACATCTTGCTCCGACTCTTTAGCATAATTGAGACCTTTCCAAATATCCATAATAGCTTCCAATATTGATCTACCCTTGATGAATCCTTTTTGGACCTCACTAAGCCACCTCTTCAAGTGGTAAGAAATTTTGTTGGCAATTACTTTTGTGAGAATCTTGTACCTTGTTTGAAGCATCCTGATCGGGGGCCAGTTTTCAATCCTGTCCTTGTTATCTTTTTTGTGGATAAGCTTGATGACACCATTGTTTAGCCATTTGGGAAGTGCACCGAAAGCCAACACCTCTTGCTAAACCAAGTGCAATGGAGTGGTCACCACATGTCTTAAGGATTTGAAGAATTCATTTGTGAGGCCATCAGTACCCGGGCTTTTCCCATTGGGGAGCATGTCGATAACTTCAAGAATCTTATTATTTGAAATGGATGCATCAAGAAGAGACTTCAGATTATGCAGTATTCTCAAGGGAGAGACTCTCGAGATTGTCTCCATGAAGTCCTACCTATGGGGAGAAAGGGGTGTCGAGACCCCTAGGAGTTCAGTAAAATGGTCAACAATAATAGCACTACTTTCTTCTTCGGTTTTGCATTCGACCCCATTACTACCTATCAAGAAAGGAATAGATTCTCTCGTTTGCTTCCTCTTGAGGATGCCACACATCTCTTTAGTTGGTTTGTCATTCTTACCCGCCCACCAATCTTTAAAGCATACTTGCAAAATTGATCCTAATCCGTCATATGACCATTGATTCAAGATTCTGAAAATGAAAAAAAAAAAAGAAAAAGTGGCTTAGGCTATCACTGGAAAATCTCAAAAACTCCTTTGATTCTCTAAAATTGGAGTAAAAACACAAAAATAGGATTTGTACATGTTTCTAATAGGTTATTTTTATGAGTAATTTGGCCAAACCAGAAGAGAAATTGGAATTATATGGGTGCCAGTTGGTAGTTTCCTAACTTTGGACACTCCATGTAACTCCCTAGATTTACTTTGACAAGATCCTAATCTTGTTCTCCTCCTCTTCTTCCATTAAATCTACTTTTGTAAATTTCTCCTCCGAAACACACACATATTGAGAATCTTTGTGCTTTAAGAGGCGATGTGCGAAGATTCACTTCAACTGATCATATAGCTCACATTGTAAAACCAATGGCTCAAGCATCAACATTATGTCGAAGGTGTATGCTATGCTTTTAGAAGAATTGAAGTAGTGACCTCATTCAAGGATTTTCCTCCCCAAGATTTAAAACACAAGGGGCCTAGATTCATATATCGATAGTGACATGATTCATGTATTTTTTATTGCGAGACCCATTGGTTTGGTTCTTAAATCCAAGGATCCTATAACATTGTTATCTGGATTTTTACCTCACGTTTTAAAACCCACATCTCAAATTGTCAATCAATAGAAGTCCAAAAGCATGTTTCCATAGGAAAGAGGCTAGAAGCTTGTTATTTTTTTTTGTTTCAGGTCTCGAAAAAAATGCTTATCATTCAACAAATCTACCAAGATTATGAGAACAGATTGAAAAAGGGCACAATATCATTATGTATTTTGATAGTGATGTGTGTGACACATTCATGAAGACCCAAGCACTTTTTTCCCTCTTGAGGAGGTTTTTTTTCCTAGCTTCTATATTGCCTATGACCCTGACGGGTCACTTATCTTTGTACATGCACTTGCCAATACATTATGTATTGTTTTGTTCTCCAATCTTCTCCTTCTTCCTTGTGTTGTTTGTGTGCTTCTGTAGACCTTCAACTCCAACTGGTATCAAAGCACTTCATCATTTCATCTCAAGCATCATCAACACCCCTCCAATCAAAATCCCACAATCGTATGAAAATTGAAGAGCATACTTGGGGAAATTAGGAGTTCAAATCAACTTCATAATGGTATTGAAATTTGGATTTGAGTTTGTTTTAGCCTTCGAACACACTATCCTAGAGACTATTCAAGCAATTTGGTCCTTTTGTGCCAAACATATAAACAAGTTTCAATTCCCTAGTACAAGCATCTCGGACTCTGCTATAGGTTTAATAGAGCTTGATAGGATGTTTTTCTTCAACTTCTTGAGATGTAGTCAACTTTTTACATCAAAGTATTTTGTCACTGGCCATGGCTGAAATTAATGATGTAAATGGGCTATGGATGTTATGCACGGTGTTGAAAAACATCCTACTACATGTGCAAATAAAGTTATTGAAGCTGATGCACATGGTGTTGTAGATTATGATCTTCAACTTCTTGGTCGTGCTTTAGTTCCCGTTGCACCTACTAGAGAGCAACTTTGTTGGGAAGGAGGAGATGCACATACACATGCATTGATATCTTTGTGTGTCAAACGTGCTATTATCCTTCACATTTGGTCTAGCAAGATAGTAAAAGATGCTTGGGACACTCTTACAAGATTATACCAAGCAAAAGATGAGGCTCATGCTGCTTACTTCTAACAACAGTTGGAGAGTGAGCACATGAATGAAGGAGATTCACCAAACATTTCTTTAAGCAAAGATCAAAGATTTGAAGGACCAATTGATTGTATTGATGAAATCTTGGCAGATGATTCAATTATGTAGACTTTTCTTAACGGTCTTCTAAATTCATATCAAGTTTTTGCTTATACTCTTTGGTTGATGATGAAACGCAATCCAAATTCTTTAGCCTTTGAGGAGTTAGTCTCTGTTTTGTTGAAAGAAGACCATTCTAGGCAGCACATGTCAATTATGCATGTTGTAGATCATGTTTTCTTAGCTAGTTAGAATGGAAAAGGTAATTGGAGGTCATCTACTATTAAGACAAAATATGTTAATGTCGTATAGTCAAAGAAGGAAGAAAAATATGACAAGAAAACAGAAAAGGAGAAAGATTTTGGCAAGCACTACAAGGAAAATGATCATGTCATAAAGAGTTGACTTAAACTAGTTAGAAAAGAGGAAAAGAAGAAGGAGGTTGGTATGGTTTTTGTAGAGGCATCTACACCTGAAATAGAGTCTACTGATCTTGTTTAGAATGAAGAATGGAAATTTATGATTGTTTACAACTATGACTCATCTTCTTATGAGCGGTCTATTTTTGTAATAGATAGATGTTTGGTACTTTGATAGTGGTGCAACCAAACATATAACCTTGCGGCATAGTTTCTTCAATTCACTTAAGTCTATTCCTATAGGGAATACTATCACATGTGCTAACAACTCCTATTATTCTATAATGGGATTTTGTAAGATCATCCTGACTACTTATGATGGGAGCTCTATCACATTGGTAGATGCATTATATGTGCTAGCGACCAAGAAAAAAATGCTGTCAGTTTGAGCATTGGCCAAGATTGGCTTAGTTGTGAAATTTGTTGATGATAGAGGTATAGTTCATTATCTATCAAATGTTGATTTTTTATTGCTTTTAGAATTTTATGTTGTGGGCTTTATAAGCACATAGACTATGCAAAATCCATAAATGATTCAACATGTGTAGTGATTTTCACGCTATCCCACATGAAAATCCTTGGACTCTACACTATGGTAATCTAAACTTTGCTAGTTTTCTTTGCCTTTAGAATTTTCAAATGGTTTCCTTTGTAAACAAACTTAATGCATTTTCTAAACATGTACGTGAATGTTGTATTTTGGAAAAATGCAACATTCATCCTTCCCAAAAGATAAATTAGTTAGAGCTTCTCATACTTTATGGCTAACTATGGGATAAAACATCAGTCCATAGTGCCATATACACATCAAAAAAATGGAGTTGTTGAAATGAAGAACAATTCTTCCTTCAAAATGGAAAGGCGTATGGTTAAAAATCAACTTTTAGCACATAGGTTATGGCCTAAGGTTGTTTTGTTTGCAACATATGTACTTAACTCGTGTCATACCAAAGCATGATAATCTATCACTCCATATGCGACTTTACATGGTCTTAATCCATTCATAGCTCATTTTTTTGTTGGGTATAGTTCTAAAAGCAAAGACTATGATCTCTATCATCCTCATACTAAACACATTCTGGTTAGCAATGATCTTGTTTTTATAGAAGATGCAATTCGACCCTAACTTTGATGTACCAAGGAGACATCAGTTAGCTAAAAGGATATGTACGACACATTGCTAACTCTTTTTACAAGTTGATAATCATGTGTTGGTCCTAATGAGCCAATTTCCCAACCCTTACATGTTTCAAATGGTGATGTGAATCACTCCATTCTTTATGCATGTTTACATGATCCACTTATTGATGAGAGGGTTGACATAGAGGAGGCAAAGACTATGCCTAATTGGCTAGTGCAAACTTTGAGAGATAGCAACGTTTTGTACTTAGATATAGTAGAAGATGATGTGCAAGTTAGTTGGTCCTTAATGACCCAAGAGAAAGTCCCAAATTCTAAACAAAAGCAACATTTGGAAATGGACTTTCTCGTATGAATGTCTCCTACCTAATTTGAATCAAATTATTCAACTGCAGATTATTCTTCCTCAAGAGAATATCATAATCAATGTTTCCTTCCACATACTTAAGTATTTTCATACTTTCCTTCTAATGTGTTTGTCATGGCTTTCTAGAGAAATTGTTTACTGCACAAAAACATAGGAGATATCCAACTTATTATTGTAGAAGTAGATGCTTACTAATCTCATATATGTTTTGATACCTATACCTCTAGGAACATCCTTGCAATATTCCATCTAAAATGCTTTCAAAATATTTCTACCATACTTCTATTGAGAGATTATCTTCCCTTGTCCTTGCCATACTTCAATGTCTAAGCAATAACACATTAAGTCCAAGTCTATCATTTCAAATTCAAACCTCCTTGCAATCTTCCATGTAAAATTCCTTCAAACTTTTTCTACCATACTTCTATTGATAAATCAAAATCTTCCTTGGTTCCTATTGTACTTCCATTTCTAAGCAATAATGCATGAACTCTAACATTTAAAATTCTAAACTCAAGGCATCTTTTGTCTTTTGAAGAAGAGCATCATCATTTACTCTAGTCACAAGGTCATTTACATAGTGTACAATAATAATTTTCTTCCCTTCTCTCTTTAGGACATGCAAGTTAGCATCAAAAGCACATCTTTTAAAATGTAAATCCAAGAGATACGTATTTGTCCATTAGTACCATACTAGCTTGTTTTAGACCATATAGTGCCTTTTTCAGCTTACATATTCTTTTCTCTGAATGTGGAGTCTTGAATCCAAGTGATTGAGACACATATACCTCCTCCTTGAGGTCTTCATTCAAGAATGCTGATTTGACATCCATTTGATATAAAAACCATCTTTATTAAGCATGTAGAGCTCATAGTACCTGGATAGTAATCATCCTTGGGCAAATGATTTACAAAATGCAATGCCTTCAACTTGTGAGTAGCCTTGTGCAACAAGTCTTGTTTGTTCCTTTGCTTATTCTTGAATAAATTGCAGCCATCAATGTTGTGCTTACAATATGGGTGCTTTCTTGTCTCTAGTCCTCTATTCTCTATGATCCCCTTAGTCCATGTACGATCTATTCTAGTGATTGTGGGATGGGGTTTTGATAATCATAGAGCTACCTCACCAAACATTGAAATTTACTTTTTGCTTGGATAAAAACAGGTTGGTGTTGGAAAGTAACTTTTTGAAAATAAAAAAAATGGAAAATATTGTATTTTAGTAGGAATATCCCTAATGCTATAAAAATGAGGAAGAGTATTCCTCATGACTAGAGAACTTATATATCTTTTGTAGAATTTTTAGAACTCTCTAGATAGTAGCAACAACTCACCTTGCAACATTGTGGTACAAATACACCACATAAGAATACTTCAAGAATACAAGGAATCAAAGGGGAAGAGGCTTCCATAGAGGTAGCTATGGACAATCAAGAGGCAAATACAACAATGGTGGAGGCAACTACAACCATAAGTACAATCAAAGATACAACAACAACAATTATCAAGGAGGCTTCAGAGGAAGAAGGGACTATAACAATCATATTGAAGACCAAGAAGACCCATTACTCATTATGAACATGACATCTAAGCAAGGTAAAGATGATGAGCACCTTTTCTATATTGACTTAGGTTGTTTCGATCATGGCTGGAAATGTAGCTCTATTATCTGATCTTGAAGAACCCAAAGGGAAGCATGAAGTACAAATAGGTGATGATACTAAACACTCAGTCAAGAAAATTGGAATGTCAAAACATTTGATGGTAGCATGAAATTTAAATCACCTCAAAAGATTAAGTATATCTTGAGAAATGAATCAAACAGTTCACCTATGTCTGAAACTATTCTCCTATATAGTCGATTCTAACACCTGCAACTTCTAATACATGATTCTCCTAAACTAGAAACCGTTTAAGCAAATGCTTTTAGCCATAGATGGCTTACCTTCCAACTTAGATTTTGACTCCTCATTTGTGCAAAACTTTACATTGTGCACTTAGAACTGATCAATTCTTTGACCATCAAGATTGCGCTTGTTTCAGAAGACACTCAACACTTCTTCACATACAAATGTTCCTACACATAATTCTCTCAGCCTGTTTATAATTAGGCTCTCAAACTTTAACCATAGACTCATTAACTATGGATTTAGAAATCTACAAAAGGATTCTTGAAATGATCAAGCACAGAAGGAGAACACATCAAAATATCCGGTGCAATTTTTCTTCTATTCAGAAAACTTTACATCTGGAGGAGAGAAAAATCTTTCTGTCTGCCAAAGTGTCTAATGACTTCTAATTCTTCTAATCTCTTGCTCTCACTTCCTTGCCCCGAATTTTTACTTGTATATATAGGCATATATGTACAAGCTCATGACTAAAACAAAGGTATAAGTGAGCCAGCTATAGTTTAATGTACATATGTATACAAATCTTCATTTCCTGAATATGTTCTATCTTCACTCTTCATAAACTAATCTTTCCTTCAGTCTTTGACTTCAATCCTTCATCCAAAACATTAGTTGGTGGTTGAATTGCACCAAAAATCCATTTAGGATCACTTTATTTTCTCATATTTCTATCTTGGAGCCATGGACTTGAGATCCATTTCGAGTGTGCAATGTGGGACCACAAACAATCAAGTGAGTTTACAAAATTGTAACTTGTTTCTATTCAACAACACTCAAATATTCTAGATCTAGACCTTCAAGTGATTTCGTGCTCTGTTGATACACCGAAACTATGTTTTTCTGAGATCGAATTGTCATGTTATAGTGTGGCAGTATTCAAGCAGAGGTACTACTTCTAGTGTCTTTGTAGTCTTGCAAATTATTGTAGAAATGGCAAGTGTAAATGGAATGATTCAACTTATGAGCAATAAGCTTGACAAGAAAAACTTCCATGCTTGGAGATTCAGAATGAAAAATTTCCTTATGGGAAAAGGCTATTGGAGGTACACCAAAGGAGAGAACAAAAATGATCCACAGTTACTAGAAAGGAATCAGATTGTGAACCAGTTACGAGCATATGAAGGAATGTATTGGCTATCTCTTAGCATACAAGATAGCATGATTAGACACATAAAGGATGCTAAGACTCCAAAATAGGCTTGGAATAGTTTGTTCACATTGTATGAGACCAATACAAAGGCATGGAAATTGCATCTCAAGAAGGAGCTGCATACACTAGAGAAAAAAGGCATGTCCGTAAGTGAGTACACCCTAAAAATCAAAAGCATATATGAGTCACTTGCATCTATTGGTGTGAATGTAGATGATGATGATGATAAGGTGCAAGTGTTCCCTTGGATGATTTAACACTAGTATCCATAATTCTTCAAATTATATCAGACTTTATGAAATTTGGAACATCTTCCTTCTTTCAATAAATCTGATCTTCCATGATTTAGCATTGCTACTATATCATCAATACCTGTGTCTTGAAACAAAATATCTGAACCCTTCTATTAGCACTATAGTTGCCAATAGCTTTCACTGTAACTCTTCACCTTCCCATACTGTAGAATAAGGTTAGCTGATCTATCATAAAAGCCTGACTGAAAGCATTTTAGGATCCATAACCTTCTGTAACATAACAAGTATCTTCTTCTATTTCTCTACAACACAAATCTGATAGAACCTGAATCTTTGACTTACTTCTTCCAATGCTAAGAACCTTACAAACAAAGGATAGACAACTGACTCATAAATACTCAAGTTCTTCAAGTCAAGATCATCCAAGATCATATAAGATCTATCAAGATCTTACAAGATCTTTCCAATAAAATACTTGTATAGAATTAGCTCTTATCAAACCTTCATGACTGAATGTTTGATTTGTTACCTGAATTTCTCTAAGTGTTCATGCTTCTCACATAAAGTTGTAAAAACTTTTCTTTAACCAAATCCTTCTCATGAATCTATAACTTCTACTTGAAACATAAGTGGACAAACTCTCATCTTGAGAACTCCAAAAGCTGCAAGTTGATACTTCATCTTTTCATATTGTACCCAGGTGAAATGTGATGGTACCTGCTTGACCTTCTTTTGGCTAACTCCACTTCTCAATCAAGTGATAGGATCTGATGGAACACCTTTTTGAGTACAAGCATGTATCCAAAAAACAAGACAATCATTGAAAGTAGATTCTTCAACTGACTAGTACATCAAAATTTTGAGTTTCCTAAAGTTTTCTAAAAATACTGAATATGAGGTAACTTTTCCAAACATAAAACCTCACTCCAAGTCTCCAACATCTTCTACAAATACTCTTTTACCTTAAGAGTTAGATAAAGAAGAAATATACTTCTCTGCAACTTGTCATATACCAAGCAGCTTTGTATTGACACTCCAAGAATTCTTTGAGGGAACATATAGCTACCTACTGAAAATCTTCAGCTTATATATAACTCATATATATGAGTCAAAATATACAAGTTGTCTTCAAAAGCTATTGCTTTTCTTTCTCTCAATGCAATTCTTTGTCAAATTTACTAAATCATGACCAAGTATCATGCAAAACAAGAAACTGCTTCTTCTTTAAACTATCTTCATACAAGATCTTCTCGTAGACTTGTCTTTGGATGTAGAGGATAAAATAGGAAAATTATATGGAAAATATGTGAGAAAAGGAAGTCTTACTTTTCTTTTGGAAATATTGGACTTTCTTCTTCTGCATCTTTCTTCCACCTGATGATGATGTCAACATCTTCAAACTTCTCTTCCATACCTTTTGTTCTCTTCATCTTGAAGTAGCAAGCACTCTTGACTTCTTCAAATGAAATTTTCTCTTCCTCTAGTGCTAAGAGTAAGAGACAAAAAAAACATGGTATACAAATGGAAGTGAATATAGAATCATGTTTTACCATCTCCTCATATCTCTAAATCAAAACTGTGCTTCAAATGTGGCTGATATGACTGAATTCACAAACCTTTTATCTGAATAATGAATTACCTTTCTAGATACAAAATGTGAGCAAAAACTTCCAACCAACTTACAACACAAGATTGGTTGAAAACAAAACTGATGTGCTCTCCAAATTTTTCTTCTTAGATAAGCTTTCTTGCCATGAAAGAGATCTCTCAAAACTCTCTAGAAAAACCTCTAGATAACTATTTTGATGTAGCCTTTATCTGTCAAATAATGAAAGTGTATAAAATCACTCCTTAAATCCTTCAAATATCTTCATAGCTGCTCTTCTAAGATATGACCTGCAAGTGATAATCTGATAGTAGAAATTGATACTTGTAATTTGATGTTGATATGGTTCCTTCTTCTTCTCCAAACCATTGTTTTTCCTTGAATTTGAATAGTAGCCTTCTCTTCATCAAGTCTTGGTCTTCAATCAATACTTTCTGTAAAGTATTTTCATACTCTTCCAAAAATATTCGGCTGCTAACAGATCATCAACTTCATACTCCACACTAATGAATAAACATGTAACAAAATTGTCTAATTCTCAAATCTCTACTCATCTAGATTAAGTGGGTATGTCAAATGTTTAGAAGATGCTCTTCAAATCATATGTTGTAAGCCTAGAATTCAGGGAACCTGTGAACCTGGATATCTGAGAGCTTGGATGCTCTGATACCAAATGTTGGAAATTTAGTAGGCCCATAACTAATACCACAGGTCCAAGTTCCATAGATCCAGGATCAACAACAGAGATTCCAGCAATCCTCCAATATTGAAAAAACATGAACATACCATACTTAATCATACAAATGATGAGACAAAGATAGAGAGAGATTAGACATGTTCAAAGTGTTATGTAAGCCACTTCTTACTCACACTATCATGTATACAAATGTCAATTTACAATGTGGGAGCAAAACTCTCAACCACTCTATGTGAACAAAAATAGATGGATGAGTGAATGTACAAATGTAACAAGAATATTCAGATGTATGGACAGAAATCTGAATATATGTGAGATGTGTGACCTAATAGGTTGTAGAAGAGTGAATATGAGTGATAGAAAGAGGAAGGATCAGTCCAAAATTGATAATCACCAAACCCTCATCTGAACTTAGGCCATGGAAGACCCTAAGTCAGACACGTGTATGAAAAGATCAGATACTTACAAAAGTAGCAAAGAATGCTAACAAGTTTGCTTCCAGAAATCCTCAAACTCATATGAACATACCTTGTCGAACACCTCATCCAAATATGCATAAAGCATACATGTACTGATTCTCTTGTACATATCCCGAATAGGACTCCTCCTTATATGGATGCCACTGCCTCCATAAAATCCAAGTAGTACCTGTGTGCATAAAGAGAATATGTACCTGAATTCTTAACATAAGATGCAAATCTTATGTTAACCACCATCCAATGTCTTTGAAGTAACCCAAAATCTTCATGTAGAAGACAATCTTCAAATACATCATGTGAATGGCCGATCCACACCACCAAGTTGCTGATGGACAAGTCCTCTCCATAAGCAAGAGTGTGAGCACACTCTTCTTCTCCAAGAAGAACTCCATAGCTGTTCCTCAACATGCTCCAAGATAGCAACATGGTTGCCCCATGTGCTAGAAGCACCACCTCTATTGAGGTACCAAGCTCCAAAGCTTGTGTTGCAAAATGTGTAGGATGATTTGAACAATGAGACAAGCTCTTCTTATATAGCTTTGTGTAACCTCCAAAAGCACATAAATAAACCTCTACGATCGCTATTGACTTCAAAAGCAAGAAAAAACTCACGCGCTCGCACTCATCTATCATTGTTTATCGTTTTACCAAAAGCATGTTAAAAAAGAAAATCGCGCTCTCGTTGTGCTGTCGACGGGTATCGAAACCTCGTGGGTTAGATGGGAGGACCACGATGTAGCCATGCTTCCACTGCGCTTTTGTTGTAGAGGAGGTGGTACAAAACTTTACACAACCTGTGATAACTTGAGCAATTTGATCAATGTACTATATGACATTGTTTCCAACAGAAGAAAGATTTGAGTGTGTTGTTCAGTCCTAATAGCCTAGTAGAAATTTTCTAGAGAGCTTTTGCACACCTTCAAATGAAGTGTTACACAAGCTAAAGCAAGAAATTTCATGAATTTAGGATGACCATACATTGAGCAATGTATCTAAGAAGTCTAGGGGTAAACCTGAGTTTTAGGAAATTAGGGGAAAAAGTGAACTCTGGCTGGGCCTTGTAAGGATCCCTAATTTTCAGGGATTAAAATTAAGATTTTGAGAGTTTAAGGTCATAAGTAATACCAGTGGTGGTTTTCTCAAATAAAACATACATAAAAACTCAAGGTGTAGTCGAATTGATTCTCAGCCCTTAGATCATTTTATATAAATGGCTAGGATAAGAGTTTTGGATAGGCAAATCATTGTGTGGAAAATTTTTGAAGGATAGTAGAGAGAGAATTTCAAGTTGTAGTGAATCTGAACCATTCAATGTTGAAGATCCAACGAAAGCCCATATTCGGTGCTGTTCCAAAAATTTGTTAAGTACATGCACCATCCGATCTTCACCAATCCGACGGTAGAGCGTGATTTTTGCTGATCCAAATTTTGGGCCCTTCCATGTCCATTGGATGCGCATGTGATACAATGAAGGGCAACAAAAGGTGTCCATCTAAAGGGCTCATGCAGAGCCCTTAGATCAACATTTGATCTAATGGTTCACAATCCTCCGCACCTTGCGAGATCTGTGTCTGTTCTCCAGCGTTGGATTGCCATGAGATCGGATGGTTGGAATTGATAAGCATCTTTTTTTAATCTTACAATTTGAGCCATTGATTTTTCTCTCAATCGCACGGTGTACAATGATTGATGCCTTGAAATTCAAAAGCTCAAACCATTCTTTTCTCAAAAACGACAAATTTGTGGCGGTTTTGAAAGTTTTGACCAACACAAACCAAGGGAAGCCTAGTCCTAGTCTAGTGGATTAAGAAACTAGACTGTGGCCACTACTCTCTCCTCATTGGTGGATCACGAATCAGCCCTTAATCTAAAAGGCCCAAAGAGAGCTCATTTTTTCCCTAATGAAGAAGGTGATACACAGACCCTATCACATATAATCACTCATATCTCACGCTCTATGCATCCAACTGATAATGAAACTTTTTAGGCATGCTCATTACAGTCTTAGCCAAGTGGTCCAATTGAATTGGATAATGAGTACCTATAGATAGAAAAATGACTCCGAGAAGTTGACATATTTTCTTAAAGTACTATAACAGTACATAGAGGTTTACAAATCAATATCAATGAAGTATAATATGTATTGTTAATGGAAATATGATACAAAGGGGTTATGGAGTACTTCTCTCACTTTGAGTAGTAGATAATCTACTCAATGAAAATGTGATGAGCAGCTCTAAGATCTACTATTAGCTATGTCATACCGCAACTCAAATCATGGTGTATATATACACCTTTTTAAACTTCATGGTAGTTAGGAAATCCACGTAAGAGTGATCCTCATTTCTAGAAAATGGTTTGAAATTTGAACTCAAATCAATTGGGGGAATTTTTTTCTCCTATTGGACTCATGAGGTTCTCTCCATCTCATCACTTTTACCTTTGATTGAGATGATATAAACATTTAACCTTTCAAATCTTCAAAGCATACACTACAAGGGTTTTACATTTATGCTTTTATAATTCATGAGAATTCCAAGTACATTTAGCCAAGCACTTAGGCTTGCTCCATGCACCAACAGATCCCCATCAAGCCTAAGATACTTGAGTCTTCAGCACTTTAATACTCCCTATAGTACAATCATAGCTTTAAAGCTAATTAATTTTACTACATCCAATGCCTTGGTCACATATCTGTACATTGTTGGTGAGTAGATACATATGAAATTTCAAAATCCTTACTTTTGATCTTTTCTCTAACATAGTGATACTGGACTTCTTTATGTTTAGTCTTGGTTTGGGTTATTTGCAAGATGAAGTGAGTTAATCTTCTCTCTAAATGTGAGGAATAGAAGATTTGAGGCCTAAACACGAGTACAAAGTTTTAATCCACATTGCTTCCTAAGTTGCATTGGCTAATCCTTTGCAATTAGATTCATTCGGTGAGAATGAAATAGTAGGTTGCTTCTTTGAAGACCATGAGATAATTTTTGTGCGTGCAAAGGTGAGATATCCAACTGTACTTATCTTGTCATCTTTAGAACCTACCCTATCTGGATCAGAGAAGAGTTTTATGTCTATACCAGATGTATATGGATAGTATAAACCTTCATTAATGATTCTATTCAAGTGTTTGAGTATCGTCTTGGATGCTTCCATGTGAGGTTTCCTAGGAGTGTGCATAATTTGACTAGGGACACTTACACTATAGAAAATTTATACTCAAGTCAACATGGCATAGTTCAAACTACCCATTAAACTCTGATAACTTCTTATGTCTTCAATTGTCTCTCCTTCATGATCACTTAGCTTCATATTCATCTCCATGGGTGTTCTTGTAACCTTTGGCTTCTCCATCTTGAACTTAGCAAGCATATCTTTCATGTATTTACTTTGAGTGAGATACATACCCTTTTATGTCTATACTACTTCCAACCCTAGGAAGTATTTGAGTTGCCCTAGGTCACTGATCTTGAATTCCTCCTTCATTTCAAGCTTGATCCTCCTAATGCCTTCAACATCAATCCTTATGATTAATATATCATCAACACATAGATAAATGTATATGACTTCAGATTGATTCCTCTTAATGAGGGTGAAGAACCTGCTTTGCTAACCATAAATCTAAAAAGCCTATGATTCCACCCATATAGGGCTTTCGTTAACTTGGATACATGTTGAAGAAATGATAAATCCCCAAATCAAGGAGGTTGAGCCATATATACCTCTTCAAATATCCAACCATTTAAGAATGTATTTATTACATCCATTTGGTAAATCTTCCAATAGTAGGAAGCCACAATGCTCATAAGCACCCTTATTGTTGGCATCTTTGCTATAGGTGAAAAAGTCTCTTCATAGTCAATCCCTTGTGTCTATGCATAGCCTCCAACCACAAGTCTTGTTGTTGATGGTTCCTTTAGAGTTCTTCTTTAACTTGTATATCCACCTAGATCCAATGATCTTCATAGCCTTAAGGACTTTTGTACTAACCCCCAATCATGTTTTTCATTCAAGGCTTCAATTCATTCCTCTATGGCATTCGTCCACTCTCGTTTTTTCTTTTCCTCCTCATAAGTTGAGGGTTCATCAAAGTTTAAGCCATGTGCTAAATAGATAGATTGTTTGGTAATCAATGATGTATCATAGCCATACATCTCTAGATCCTTCTTCTCTCTAGTAGATCTTTTGATGTTTTGTTGAGAGGATTCTTCTACATCCCTCAGCTCGTGCACTTTACCTTTGCCTTTGGAGTTCCATGAGCTGATTTCTTTCCTTGAAGTTTTCTAATTATCTTTAGATCAGTCACTTGATGCTTCAACTATGTGTGCATTCTCGCTTGAAAGAGTTGGAAAGTCTTCCTCTAGATCATATTGTAGCTAGATTTTCCTGTGATCATCTTTAAACCATGATTTTTTCTCATCAAACACAACATCTTGACTTACTTTGAAGCCTTTATTGTTGGGATTATATAATCTATAAACCTTTTTATTAAAATCATATTCTATAAACACACACTTCTTTACCTTAGGGCCTAATTTACCTCTTATTTGTGAAAGTATCTATGAATATGCAATGCACTCAAAGATTCTACAATGGTCTAAGGCTACTTCTTCTTCTATTTCTATGCTTCTTCTGGAGTTATACCATCTAAACCCTTTGATGGTAATCTATTTATCAAATAAGTGGCAGTAGACACTACCTCTACCCACAAGTATTTATGTAGATTCTTCTCATTCAACATAAACCTTGCAACCTCCCCAATGTTCCTATTCCTTCTCTTTTCCCCTTGATTTTGCTTGAGAATGTATCTAGTATTCATTTCCCTCTTTATTCTTTTGTCTTGGAGATAGGAGCAAAATTCATGGGAGAAGTATTATCCCCCTCCATATGACCTTAGTCTTTTTAGGGTTTTACCTATTTGATCCTCCACAACTTAAATCATGAAAACACTTCACCCTTATGCTTCATGAAATATAATGAAGTCCATCTGCTATAATCATCTATCAATGACACATAATACCTTGATCCTGAGATTGACGGTTCTTTGCTTGGTCCCCAAACATATGTGTGGACAAGCTCCAAAAGATCTCCATGTATGTATCCTTTCTTGGTGAATGGTTGCATGTGTGGCTTATCAAATTAGCATGCACAACACTTCTATATCATGTTTTGCTTTGAGATATTGGGTAGTCCAAGCACACTCTAATCTCTATTGATTTATTTGAGGGCTCTTTTACCAATGTGAGCTAGCCTCTTATGTCAAACCTCTAGTTCATATGGCATAGTACAAAGATGTGATTTTCTTCGCAAAATTGTGCTCACCAATAGCCTTCATAGCTTCAAAGACATCTAATAAACTCTCTAAGCTTCCAAAACATGCACTTAAAACACCTAACTACTTTGGAGCATCATTCTCAAATGTTTGTGTCAAAAAAATAAATTTTGAGCTTAATATACCTTGAGAAATTTTTTATATATGGAAGAAAGCTCTCAGTGTTTTGTTGAGTGCTCACAGCTTGGTCACAACTATCCATAGATATTTTGCATGAAATGTTAATCAATCTATAGCAAGTGATTTAATGAATTTAGGATGACCACACAGAGCAATGTATCTAAGAAATCTAGAGGGTAAACATGACTTTCAGGAGGAAGGTGATACACAAACCTTGTCAGATATAATCACTCATATCTCAAGATCTATGCATCGAGTGATAATGAAACTCTGTAGGCATGCTTAATATATTCCTAACAAAGTGATCCAATTGATGGATTGGAAAATGAATACCTACACGCACACACACACACAAATAACTCTAAGAAGTTGACAAACTTTCTCAAAGTACTCTACTAGTGTAGAGAGATTTACAAATCAATATAAATGAAGTACACTATGTATAGCTAATGAACAATATAGGATGCAAAGGAGATGTTGAGGACTTCTATCACTTGGAGGTAGTACATAATCTACTCAATGAGTGTGATGATGAGCTCTAAGCTCTGCTATTAGCTCTCTCATACCATGACTCAAATCATGTTACATATATACACCTTGTGTAACCTTGTTTAACTTGATGGTAGTTAGGATGCCATCTAAAAGTGATCCTCATTTCTAGAAAATTATTTGAAATTTGAATTAAAATAAATGCATCGCTTTTGGATCCTACTGAACTCATGATATTCTCTCCATCTCAGCACTTTTATCTTTGATTTAGCTGAACTAAACTTTTAACCTTTGAAATCTCCAAATCATACACTACAAGAGTTTTACATTTATTTTTTTATAATTCATCAGAAGTCCAAGTGCATTTAGCCAAGCACTTAGGCTTATTTGATGCACCAACATGTATGTATGTATATTTATATTTCTATGCATGCATGTACAAGCGCGCGCACACACACACACACACACACACACACACACACATATATATATATATATATATATATATATATACATACATACATACATACATACATACACACACACACACACATATATATATATATATATATATATATATATATATATATATATATATATATATATGTGTGTGTGTGTGTGTGTGTGCGTATGTATGTATATATATATATATATATATATATATACATAAATACATGTATAAATACATAGATAAATACATGCACACACACACAGACGTTTTAGCTTAATATTAACTCCATTTGTTGGATTTTACGTGTATAACCCTAAATAAGATATTAATATGACTAATAGCACGAGTTAGAAGTAAATATGTCCCTTTGCAATAATTTTATACATGTGTAGTAGTACGTGTTTTAACAGTATGATATTCTAGTTAACAACATAAGACTGGGCCTGGAAATCATTTGGTATCTTGCATTTTTTCAATATATAAGATTTTCTGTAAGGAAAAGGCTTAGAGAAATAGTGTGAGAACTAAGTAAATTAGATTTTTCGTAATCAAACATGAAAACGTAAAAGGAATAGTGAGACAAGGTGAATTCAAGTCTGCTAGAAAGAAAAATAGTTTGCTTTCCGTTTATTATTCTAGTATGAATAGAACCGTGTGTATTCGTGCAAATACATGACGATCAGTTTAGAAAACTAGATTAAGTTATATCTGTTAGAATGTTTCTGCATGTCAATCTAATTTTTAGAATGTATTTGTGTGGATGTCCATGGAAGTGTATATTTGAGTTCGTATTCTGGTACTTGTGAATACCATCGCGAACAGATGCATAGGAGTATAAGTGAGAAAAATGTATATACGTACCCAGGACTTCGTAAGTACACAAGGATGTTCTTGTATGCATATGTTTAGTACTATGTTTGTAAGACAGTATAGAAATTCGTAGGTAGATATTTATTTGTTTGTACAAAACGTCTTCTTCTATATGTTTGATTGTTTAAACATATTTACCTGGTGCGGTATCGTTTGCCATAAATTCTTTAGTGTACGTATGTTATTATAAAAAATAACCTTTTGTAAATCTCCTACTATTTCTTTTGGCAGAGAGTTTTGTAGAGGATTAAGATCCTCAAAGATGACTGTTACAGAAAGGTCTCAATTTAGTAACGTTTAAGAACTCTGTAGCTTCATAAGAGCTTCATAAAGTTCATGCACGAAGCCAATAGCATTTACATCTCCACCTAGAAATGAATATCCATTTAATGTGAGAAAACAAAGAGTGTTTATTGCCATCTATAAAGCATATTAAGTACGGTACAAGATCATAAATTGATGTAAGAAGAAAAAGGCCACAAAAAGACCATTAAACATAAACCTATTCATTTAAGCGATTAGCAGCAAAATATAAGCGCAAAACATGTAGTAGCTCTAATAAAAGTACAGTTGAAGCATCACGATGTAAACACACTTGAAGCAGCAAAGATGTAACATATATTCGTTTGGAGTAGCTTAACTCCTGTTTACCTCCCACTGTTTCCAGCCAGAACATTGTCTGAACAGTCACAACTGTTTAATTCTCGTAGAAAGTACTACGGATTTCAGGTTCCCTAATTTGGCTAACGAAATCAGCTTTTGATTAATTTCCTTAATGAATGAACATAGAAACTTAAGACGGATTTTAGTCCAAGATCCATGAGAACTTTGTGTATCTCCGACAAGTTTGAGAAGCGCTAATTTTATTGTATATAAACAAGCCTATTTTCGTGTCCATCAACGCTTTAGTCTGCTTTATTAACAAATCATACAAGATATTCATGATGTCTCTTCGCAGAATATAATACTTTAAGCCTTATTTCAATTGTTTTAAAATTTAATTGCATACTACAGAAAATCGAAGTCTTATAGGGTGTCTTTCTCTTTTGTAGTAATTGAATAATTTTGTTCCCAAACTTTGTCCAAAGAAGTATGTTTAGTCCTTTCTTAATCAATCAGCAAAAGGAAAAAGAAAAACGAGAGCGACAAAAAACACACATTCCATATCTCTAACGTAAACCATTTCCTAAATACATATCTGAAAAGAGCTTTCATTCCCAAAGCTTTGTGAAAAGCTTCAAACTTCTCCATAGGCAGAGACTTTGTGAGAAGGTCTACAATATTATGCTACATGGGCACATAAGCCAATATGATCTCTCCAGTGGAGAACCTCTCCCTGACACAATGATAGTGCACCTCATTGTGCTTTGTGCAAGCATGGAACGTCATAGGGTTCCTCTTAATTGGCAATGTGCTTTGATTGTTAGTGAAGATGGTGGTGGTAGAAGGTTGAGCACTATCGGTGGCCACAATAGCCTACTTCTCACTAAATCAAGATATACATGAGCTTCCAAGCATGAAGCGAAAAGTATGGATGGACATATGAGTGTCATTGGAACCAACTCACTCTAAGTTAGAAAAAGCATGCAAATCTGTCGGTTATGATCCCTTCCTTGGGATAAAACAATCCAGCTAGTTGGGTACTACTCGAGTAGCAAAAGACGCACTTCATTATCTACCAATGTTTGACACCTAGGAACTGAATAAACCTACTCATATGAGAAACAAAAAATTGAATATCAAACTGGGCTATGCATAAGTAAGTCAAGCATCGAATGTCTTCCTGATAGAGAAAAACATCAAATAATGATGCAAATGACCCAAATCTGACATCTCAAAATAGTCATGCAAATCATCCTTTAATTCAGTAATATTACATCCAATTGATACATGTTCCAATTCTTTGATGCAGCCACACTTACTTATACCCTGATGGTTGGCATTTTGGCCACAGGTGAGAAGGTTTCTTCATAATCAACTCCTTGGATTTGTGCAAAACCCTTAGCCACAAGTCTAGCTTTGTACCTGCTTATTGATCCATCACAATTCCTTTTCATCTTATAGATCCATCTAGAACCAATTACCTTCATAGATTCCTTCTTGGGCACTAGTTCCCAAGTATCATTCTCCTTGAGTGCTTCAATTTCCTCATCCATAGCTTCCTTCCATTCTGCCTTGGTCTTTGCTTCTTCATATGATGATGGCTCTTCAAATGACAAGTCTTTTGCAAGATAAACAAAATGCTTGGTAACTAACGAAGTGTCATACCCATATCTGATTGGTTTCTTGCTCTCCCTTTGTGATCTTCTGATTGCTTGGTTGGATGATTCAGGTATATCCTCCAATTTCTTCATCTTGACTTTGCCTTTGGACTTCCATGCCTTGAATTCCTCTAAGTTAATGATGTCCTTATCATCTGAGTTGATATCTCCATTTTGAGTAGGCTCCTCCTTAGTTAGGCTTGGAAACTCCTCTTCCAAGTCAAAAGGTAGTTTTACTTTCCTGCATTCACTTTCAAACCAAGAGTCATTCTCATCAAAGACAACATCCCTACTGACCATGAATCCTTTGTTTGAAGGATTGTAAAACCTGTATCCTTTCTGATTCAAGTCATACCCTACCTTAGGTTCTAGCTTACCTCTTATCTGACAAGGGATATGCACATAAGCAACACACCCAAAGATCCTGCAATGATCAAGTGAAGTTCTTCTTCCATGCCATGTTTCATATGGGGTCATCCCATCAAGAGATTTAGATGGCAACGTGTTTGCAAGATAAGTGGCAGTAGATACACTCTCTGCCCACAAATAGTTAGGTAATTTTTTCTCATTTAACATTGATCTAGCTATATCAACAATTAATCTATTTCTCCTCTCTGCCACCCTATTTTGCTCAGGGATATACCTTGTTGTAATTTCTCTCTTGATTCCTCTGTCCTGTAAGAATGCATCAAACTCATTTGAGAAATACTCGCCTCCACCATCTAACCTTAGTCTCTTTAGGTTTCTCCCTATTTGGTTCTCTATAAGTGCAAGATACTTTCTAAAGCAACTGAATACTTCATCTTTGTGCTTCATAAAGTACAATATAGTCCACCTATTGTAATCAGGTAGTCCTCATGCATATAGCCTTTCCTTGAGAAGGGTAACCTGTAAGATTTTTCGAACTGACAAGCACCATATTTATAGATCATGTGTTGCTTGGATACATTACGTATCCCAAGCACACATTGATCTCTACATATCTATTTTAAAGTTCTTCCACCAACATGCCCTAATCTCTTGTGCCAAATTTCAAGCTCTGATAGTGTTTGATCTTTGTAGCTATAGAGTGCAATATTCCTTGTATCTTCGAGTTCAAAAGTGAATAATCTACCTATCTTTTCTCCTTTGGCAATCCTTTTGAATCCATGTTGTGGATCCTCCACAAATGCTCCATATTGGTTGAACCTGACCTGCAAACCCTTTTCCACAATCTGTCCAACACTCATCAAATTCTTGGTAATTGTGGGTACATATAGAACCTTACTCAACAGATTCTTGTTTCCATTAGAGGTCTTAACATTTCCTACTTTAATCACTGAGTGCTTGGAGTCATCACCTGTTTGTACCTGATGCTTACCCTTTGGTTCCTCAAGGTCAGAAAGAAGAGCTACATTGCATGCCACATGATTTGAGCATCCTGAGTCAATGTAGAAAAGGTGATCATCATTTATACCTGGTTTTGAAGTCATATTCATAATCAAAAGAGAATCTTCTTGCTCCTCTGTGTAGTTGTTGTTATCTTTCCTTGATTTGTACCTCCTTGGTAGTTGTTATTGTATTTATTGTTGTAGGTGTTATTAGATCCCTGATGATGATTGAATCTTCCTCTTGATTGTGTATATCCACCTCTTTGATATCCTCTTCCTCTCTGATTCTTGAAGTTCTTGTAGCACTCATCTGTTATATGATTTGATAATCCACAAATATTACATGGTGAGGAGTTATAAGATCTCCCCTTACCTTGATTACCTCCTCTACCCCTTCCTCTTGAGGTTCTACCTCTCCTTGCATAGTTGGCTTGGGAGGTAGTTCCTTCATCTTCAATCTTCTTGTTCTTCCCTTTCTCTTTGGACTTGCTTTTATCAGTGTACAGGGCAGAAGAGCTATTACCTCTTGATGAATCTCCATTCTTGTTGATCTTGGCTTCATGGGTGAATAGTTTCCCCATGAGAGTGGTAAGATCTGGAATCTGCATGTCCATGTACAAGTCCATGGCAGTTGTGAAGCTCTCCCATTTGTCATTAGCTTTAATACCATTGATTACTTGTCTTACAATCTGCTCCTCTTCAATTTCTTCTCCTATGCTTGCCAATTGATCAGCTACATCTTTGACTTTGGTCACATAATCTGAGATCCCTTGCTTGGGTTGCTTTCTTTGAGTGGTAAACTCAATCCACAACTGGTTCTTCCTTGCCCTTGTGTTGCAAGAGAAATATGAAGACAATGTTTCCCAAGTCTCTTGGGATGTCTTACAGTTCCTAATATGTGGAAGAAGAAAATCAGAGATTTAGTTAACAAATTAGGACCTTGCTAATGCATCCTTGGCACACCATGTGTTGAGTCTTTCATGCTCCTCTCTTGTGTGGAGAATGAGTTCTCCTATGCGCAACGGAAATGTGTAGTGGACCACCCTTGTATGTCCAACACTTGGACAAATAGCTACACCTTAGATAGCTTGCTGCTCTCAATAAATTACTCAAATGGATTTGTACCTTTAGTCATCAAATTATACAAAGAGAGCTTTCTAACAAGCTATAAATAACTTAATTTGGACAAGTTTTGATTAGGAAACGCAACTGACAAAGATGAACTACCTATCCACACAAGTATGCTGAAGAACTGAACTTCCCTCTCAGACAAATAACTCTTTGAATATATATCCTTTGAGAAAGATATTTGGTATAACGAAATTAGATACAAATAGCTTTCCAACAAGCTAAAAAACAAGTAATTTGGCTGAGTTTTGGTTAGGCAAATCAATTGACCAAAACAGACCACCTGCACACATAAGTATACTATAAAACTAGACTTCACTCTCTAACAGATATCTAATAGAATATAAACCTTTAGAATGAGATATTTAGGATAGAGAAATTGCATGCCAAGAGATTTCTTATAAGATAAAAATCAAGCAATTTGGATATGTTTTGGTTGGGAAAATTAACCGGCCAAAATAGACTACATGTCTACATACTGAAAAACTAGAGTTCACTCTTTCACTGATATCTCAGAGAATATGTAAGCTTTGAAGGAGATATTTGAGATACGGAAATTAAACACGATAAGCTTTCCAATGAGTGTTTAAACGCAAGAAATGGTTACATATACACTGAGATATGAGCTTCACAACAGAGCTCTATACAAACGGATGTGCAACTGGAAGGAGTCTAAGGGAAGAGAAAATGACAAAATGGCCAGATCTGACTACGGGGAGCTCTTGCCTCTTTCTCTCCTTGTTTTGAACATGCTCCCACTTCACTTTTATAACGAATGAGCATGTGAAGAAGTTTGTGCCTCCTTATTAACTCACCACTTTGCCCACTACATGCCACTAACTACAAGGGAGATAATGTATCTTTTACTCATCATGAATTTTGACTAGACTTTTTCTTTTCTTTTTTTCTTTTCTCTTATTTTCCTTTATCTTTATATTTGGTAAATTTATCCAAGCATAGCTCATATTAAAATGATCTTGTACATTTATCTTCAACACTCCCCCTCAAGCTCATTTGGGAGTTATCTTCAACGATGTCCTGCAAATTTATCACATCCTTGAAATCTTTGAGTTTAGAAGCATCCAAGAACTTTGTAAACATATCTGCAACCTGCTCTTTGGTTTTGATGAGCTTTATCTCCACATCTTTGCTCAATACCTTCTCCCTTACATAATGGTAGTGGACCTCTATGTCCTTGCTTCTTGCATGAAACATAGGAGTGCTTGCCAAGTAAATACTTGACATGTTATCACCGTATATAGGGATGGTTCCAACTTGCACTTCAAGATCAGCCAAAAGCTTTTTAATCCACATTGCTTCACATGTGGAAAATGCTAATGCTCTATATTCAGCCTCCATGGATGAAGTGCAACAATAGGTTGTTTCTTTGAGCTCCATGTGATAGGTTTGCTTCCTATCATGAACACATAACCTGAGGTTGATCTTCTATCTTCCTTTGAACCTGCCCAATTAGCATCGCTAAAGCCTTCGATCTGCAATTCTTCATCAAACTTGTAAAACAAAGCATAATTCACTGTATGCTTTATATATCTCAACACTCTCTTTGCTTAATTTAAATCTTCACTTGTCGGGGCTTGCATAAACTGAGAAAGTACCCCAATGACATAAGATAAGTCAGGTCTTGTAATGTTTGTGATTAATGATCCTACAATGCTTCTGTATGTTGTTACAATATCTTCCAATGTTTCTCCATCATTTGAACAAATCATTGTATTTGTATCCATGGGTTGAGTGAGTGGTTTGCATTCACTCATTCCAAATCTGAAAAGCACATCCAACAAGTCACTACAAGAAAAAGGGGGGCGTAGCGACGCCCCCGAATCGAATTATGCGATGAAAAAAACGAAAACCGTCGCTTATGCGACGAAATCGTCGCATAAGCGACGGTAAAAATTTCGGATTTTTTTTTTTGGCCGAGTCTCGTCGCATAAGCGACGATAGCGTCGCATAAGCGACGCTAGACCACAAGCGTCGCTACTAGCGTCGCTGGTTAGCGACGCATTTAACAACGTTGGCAAACTGCAGAGCGTCGCATATGCGACGCTCTGGAATGTTAAAAAAAAAATTCAATTCTCCCGGCACATTTGTGCCGGGCCTTGAACGCGAGGAAGAGCTGTAAGACCGAGAGAGAGAGAGAGAGAGAGAGAGAGAGAGAGAGAGAGAGAGAGAGAGACAAAAAGATCGCACGCGCGAGGGAGAGAGAGAAGCGAGACCGGTTAGGTATGCGCACACACACACTTACACACACATATGTACACACACATTCACACACATTCACACACATATACATACATGCATACATATTGCATATGCATATGCATACATACATACTTACATGCATATGCATACACACACATATGCATACATACATACTTACATGCATATGCATACACATGCATATGCATATGCATACATAATGCATATGCATATGCATACATAATGCATATGCATACACACATACACATACACATGCATACACACATAGACACACATATACACACACACATATGCATACACACACACATAGAGAGACATACACACACATACACATACATGCATACACATACACACATAAACACATACACACACATAGACACATACACACATAAACACATACACACTCATAGGTACACACACATACACATAGACACACACACATATAGTATATACACACACATGCACACATAGAGACATACACACATACACATGCATACACACATACAGACACATATACACACACATACACACACATATATGCATACACACACATAGAGAGACATACACACATAAACACATACATGCATACATTTGCATACATAATGCATATGCATATGCATATAATGTACATACATACTTACATGCATACATAATGCACATGCATAGATACATACACACACACAGATACATACACACATAGACACATACACACACATGAACACATACATACTCATAGATACACACACATACACATAGACACACACACATACACACATAATGATGCATACACACACATACACATGCATACACACATACAGACACATGTACACACACATACACACATAATGATGCATACACACACATACACATGCATACACACATACAGACACATGTACACACACATTCACACACACATTCACACACATATACATACATGCATACATATTGCATATGCATATGCATACATACATACTTACATGCATATGCATACACACACACATATGCATACATACATACTTACATGCATATGCATACACATGCATATGCATATGCATACATAATGCATATGCATATGCATATGCATACATAATGCATATGCATATGCATACATAATGCATATGCATACATAATGCATATGCATACACACATACACATACACATGCATACACACATAGACACACATATACACACACACATATGCATACACACACACATAGAGAGACATACACACATATACACATACATGCATACACATACACACATAAACACATACACACACATACACACATACACACATAAACACATACACACTCATAGGTACACACACATACACATAGACACACACACACATATAGTATATACACACACATGCACACATAGACACATACACACATACACATGCATACACACACATAGAGAGACATACACACATAAACACATACATGCATACATTTGCATACATAATGCATATGCATATGCATATAATGTACATACATACTTACATGCATACATAATGCACATGCATAGATACATACACACACACAGATACATACACACATAGACACATAGACACATACACACACATGAACACATACATACTCATAGATACACACACATACACATAGACACACACACATACACACACATACACACATAATGATGCATACACACACATACATATGCATACACACATACAGACACATGTACACACACATACACACATAATGATGCATACACACACATACACATGCATACACACATACAGAAACATGTACACACACATTCACACACACATTCACACACATTCACACACATATACATACATGCATACATATTGCATATGCATATGCATACATACATACTTACATGCATATGCATACACACACACATATGCATACATACATACTTACATGCATATGCATACACATGCATATGCATATGCATACATAATGCATATGCATATGCATACATAATGCATATGCATATGCATACATAATGCATAATGCATATGCATACATAATGCATATGCATACATAATGCATATGCATACATAATGCATATGCATACATAATGCATATGCATACATAATGCATATGCATACATAATGCATATGCATACACACATACACATACACATGCATACACACATACAGACACATGTACACACACATACACACATAATGATGCATACACACACATACACATGCATACACACATACAGACACATGTACACACACATTCACACACATACACATACATGCATACATATTGCATATGCATATGCATACATACATACTTACATGCATATGCATACACACACACATATGCATACATACATACTTACATGCATATGCATACACATGCATATGCATATGCATACATAATGCATATGCATATGCATACATAATGCATATGCATATGCATACATAATGCATATGCATATGCATACATAATGCATATGCATATGCATACATAATGCATATGCATATGCATACATAATGCATATGCATATGCATACATAATGCATATGCATATGCATACATACATACTTATATCCATACATAATGCACATGCTTACATACACTGTCATAATGTATACACACACACATAGACACATACACACATAATTATGCATACACACACATACATATGCATACACACACATATGCATACATACATGCATACACATACACACACATAGATACATACATACACATAAATACATACACACTCATAGACACACACACATACACATAGAAACACACACATACACATAGACACACACATATACACACACATACACACATAGACACATGCACACGTAATGATGCATACACACATACACATGCATACATAGACACACATAATAATGCATACACACACATACATATGCATACACACACACATGCATACAAACATATACACACATATACACACACACATGCATACACACATATACACACACATATACACATATACACATACACATGCATACACACACACATGCATACACACATACAAACACATATACACACACACATACACACATAGATACATACACACGTAATGATGTATACACATATACACATGCATACATAGACACACATAATAATGCATACACACACATACATATGCATACACATACATATGCATACATACATGCATACACATACACACTTAGACACATAGACACACATAGATACATACATACACATAAACACATACACACTCATAAACACACACACATACACATAGACACACACACATATACACACACATACACACATAGACACATGCACATGCAATGATGCATACACACGTACAAACGCATACATAGACACACATAATGATGCATACATATGCATACACACACATATGCATACATACATGCATACACATACACACATAGATACATACACACACATAGATACATACATATACATAAACACATACACACTCATAGACACACACACATACACATAGACAACACACACATATACCTACACACATAATGATGCATACACACACATACACATGCATGCACACACATACACATGCATACACACACATACACGTATATATATTGATTTCTAACCATTTTGTTTTATATGTTAGGTATTATGGATCCCAGTAGAGAGAGAAAGGCAAAACTCACTCTCATAAAAAGTCTTATGAGAGCAAGAGTTCCGTCAGATACTCTAGGGGCCATAATGCGGGACTACGCAGAGATGTCCGATGAGGAGCTGGATTATACGATCCAGATGCTTACGCGATCAGACGAGGGCTCTTCTGCGGATCCACATGCAGGAAGAGAGCTATCTGATCATAGGTATGTTTTTTTTCATAAATTTTTTTAATGATATTATAGCACATATTTTTATTTATTTTTATCTATCTATTTTCAGGACACCTATACCACCTCCAACACGTGATAACAGAGCAGAGACATTGCCTATGAGGACATGCATAGGCACGTTAGGACTAGAGTGCGACATAGAGCCAGAGGGGAATATTGTATACATAGGAAATGGATTGGAGTTCAAGAGGAGAATGCGTGCACTATGCGACTCTTACCTGCGCTTTATCCACTTACCGTGGAAGTAAGTAAAAGTTTTACATATAAATTGAAATATATATCTTATGTTTTATTTATATTATGTTTTTTATTTTTGTAGTGAGCATGATGAGAGGGATAAAAAGTACGTGCTCAGTTCACTTGAGACGGAGTTTGGGACAGGGTGGTCTCTTAAATGGTGTTTAAAAGAGATGCGGACACTTATGGCGCATCGTCGTGACAATGCACGGTATGTATGTATATGAGAGAGAGAGAGAGACAGAGAGAGAGAGAGAGACAGAGAGCACTAATCTCGATATTAGGGTTTTGAAATCCCTAATTTAAAAACTCTAATTCAACCTTTTAGCCATATGTTTGAAGTATATGTACACCTCCGACGTCCTACTAGAGAGATGTCTCTCCTCCCAACCTTATGCCTCTATATATAGCTACTCGAATCAACGAGGATCATGATTCATAATATATGTAAAGATATATACACATCATGTAGATAGGATACATAAATATAAAATGGAGTAGATATATTATGCTTCACACATACATGCCTAAATGCACACATAAATATATATATACATACTAACATATTTACATGTACATATTTACACATACATGTACATGCCTACATGCACACATAAACATATATATACATGCATACATATTTACATGTACATATTTACACATAGACACATACATATATACATGTACACAATTATAAACACTTGCATATATTACGTACATGAATACATGTATACATATATCACACACATGCAAACACATACATATACATGAAATACATATATATGCATACTAATATATGTATACATATAATACACATGAATACACACACATATGCATACATACATGATAAAAATTTACTCCTCGAAGATAAACCTATATATAAAATAATTAGGCATACCCCCGAGCTTCATGTTCTAACTTAGAAGAACATGATTTCATCTCTCTAGTAGGATTCATCGTTATTCAAGTTAATAAAAAAAACCTATTATCTGATATCCATTCAGAAGCTT
This sequence comes from Ceratopteris richardii, assembly GCA_020310875.1. Classification (NCBI taxonomy): domain Eukaryota; kingdom Viridiplantae; phylum Streptophyta; class Polypodiopsida; order Polypodiales; family Pteridaceae; genus Ceratopteris; species Ceratopteris richardii. Next base: position 142,495,322 of record CM035417.1, read on the forward strand.
CAAGTTACTATCTAATCTGCTCATATGTTTTCATTATTGCCATCATTTTGGTAAGACATCAATATAGTCTCATCTTCATTATCCTTATTGATTTCATTTATTTCTTCTATTGTTAAATCTATGTTCTCATGAATCACATCATCTATTGGTGGATTAATATCTATTTCTGGTAATTCCTCTTCCTCATCAGTAGAATCAGCATGTAGAGAATTATCCTCTTCATCAAAAAGATTAGTATCATTATCACGTATAATGAGTCTAATTTCTATTCCAGATGTTGATGTATCAGTATCTGATGCTGAATCATCAAGAGGACTTTCTTCAATCTCTCTAACAATAAACTGTTCAAACAATGACCTACCTCTAGGTTGCACATGAATGACTTGCCACCAAGGATGAGCATCTAGGTTTTTATAAGAAAATGCTTGTTCAATATGCCTAGGAAGAATATATGGTTCTTTAGTAAATCGCATTACCTTGGAAGAATCAATTGCCCAAAACCCAAATAATTCCTTTCTTATTGTAGAATTACTACCTTTATACTCCGCTCGATACCAGTCAACCTTCAAAATGACCTATCAAAATATATAACAACAAAAACGTCCCATTATTAGGTGCTTAAAAAAATAACTAACTCGAAAAAAAATATATAAACTTTTTTCTACCTGTTTGAATGTACGAAATGAAATTTCGTAGATACCAATAATAGTTCCTACGTAACCAAGTTCGCTATCTATAAGGTTCGTGTCTTTTGAGCTAGCACGTGATAGTTGCTTGAAACAAGCAGCAATACTAGAATCCTCTGTTTTACGTAAAGAATCAATGGCTTTGATTCTAATATGCTGTCCAAAAGCCCACATATTAGTGAACATTCGAGCCTGCAAAATAAATTCAATTAGTAAATAGAAACTAACATACATATATGAAAAAAATAAAATATATATTTTAATAAAATTACCTTTTGTTCACAACCTATCATTAACTCTCTTTGCTCATCTGAGAATTCTTCATTATTTGCGTTGGCGCGTTGCAAACGACTATATAGCCAATCCGTGAAAGAAGGTATATCTGTAATCTCATTATTATCGAGATTACGTCTAGATCTTTTGTTTTTTCGCCTTTTACTTTGGAGACTTTGAAGTTCCTCGTACTCGTTAACGAATGCTTGCATGCATTCGCTATTATATGCTACAAAAGTAGAAACATCATTTTTTTCTTGAAATGTAAATAAGAATGGAACCCCCTTACCTGATAATACCTCATCTGTTATTTTTGAAGAAGAATCGTTGGTCCATGCAAGTGGAGCTTCTTCATGAACTCTTTCAAGGTACTCACTAACGTAATACATGCACTCTTCAAGCATCCAACCCTTTGCCATGGATCCTTCTGGTTTTGCTCTTTGTCGCACATAACCTTTTAGTATTCCCATAAATCGCTCGACCCAAAACATCCATCGAGTGTTGACAACACCGGCAATCTCTATCTCATCTACAAGATGGACTAGTAAATGAACTTGAATATCAAAAAATGAAGTAGGAAGTTCTTTTTCCATCAAACATAGTAGCTCTTTGCATTCACGTTTTTTTTGTGGGATCGAATTTTTATCGATCTCTTTGGATGTAATCCACCTATACAAATCATAAAAACAATTGTAAAGAAGTTAATTAAAAAATAAAAGATATCCAATATTCATACATATTAAATATAAAAGTATCATAATTACCTTATAAGTGATCCAAGACGATAGATCACATCTCGTACTCCTTTCGTTGTACATCCATCGATAACCAAAGGTAAAATATGTTTCAAAAAGTTATGCCAGTCATGGGTCTTTAATCCAGATAAGCTCTTATCATCCATAGTAAACATGTTTTGAAACGATGCTCCATATCCTGTAGGAGTCTTGATCAATTGAATTTCATTGTTGATAGTCTGTATCTCTTTTGTTGTAAGTACCCAAGGAGCAGATGCATAAGTCGTTTCTTGTCGATGTCTATCAAAAACTAGCCATAACTTTGGTTTGGATTTTTGATCTTTCAAATCATTCCTTGATGTTGTGGTATCTTTTAGTCCAAGAAGATGCTGCCATAGTGAATAACCAATATTTTTTTATATATGCATAGGATCAAGAAGATGACATACTTTTAACTCTTTCCAATACTCCAAAGAATACCATATTGCTATGTTCTCTGCGAGTGCCAATTTCCCTTTACCTCTGTTCACATACTCATTATCTGAATCATCATTGAAGATTTCTGCTTCTGGATCTATCAGAGGTCCATCTGTCCATTTTTTATACCAATCCATAGGCGTCATAGGTTTTGGATACTTGCCTGTTTCAAGCTTTCCATTAAAATGTATCGCTTCTCTTTTAGATCTTAATGGATGATCATCAGGCAAGAATCGTCGATGTCGAAGATAAATATTTTTATTGAGATTCTTACTATAGATTGATCTCAACCAATCACCACAATATGGACAAGCTTTATAACCCTTAGTAGATATTCCTGCATCATGGAAAAGGATAAAAATATAATTAGATTAAATCATATTTATTTACATGCATATTGAATAAAAAAATTACATCAATACCTGAACAAACGCCATATCCAGGAAAATCGTGAATAGTCCAAGCCACAATACCACGAATCGTAATATGTCTTTCATTGATGCTTTTCGATATATCAATGACATTAATACCTCTCCACAACTCTTGAAGATCGTCAATGAGAGGAGCAAGATATACATTCATATCTTTAACTTGTCTTTTGCCTGGGATTAAAAGTGAAAGCATTAAATGTTCCTTTTTAATGCTAAGATATGGCGGAAGATTGTAGTTTATGACTACCACTGGCCATGTTGACCATTTACTCGATTTCATGGAGAATGGATTAACCCCATCTAATGCAACTCCTAACTTTAGATTCTGTGGATTTTGTGCAAATTCAGGCCATGTAGAATCAATATGCTGAAAAGCAACACTATCATGAGGAATTCTGATTATTCCATCAGTACTTTTGTGATCACGTCCCCAAGTCAAAAGCTTTGATAATTCGGGGCTTTGAAACATATGTCTAATCCGTGGAGCCAATGGAAAATGTCTCAATACCTTATTCGGGATTTTACCTTCTTCACTCTTATATCGAGGAGATTGACATTTGGGACATGTCAAAGAGTCTGCATATTCATCTCTATATAAAATACAATCGTTAGGACATGCATGTATACATTGATAATCTATACCAAGATTGTTGATTATCTTCTTCATTTCATCATGTGAGGTAGGAAGAATATTTTGACTTGGTAAAAACTTTTCAGATAATAACCTGTAATTTTATCAAAAAAAGATATATTAAAAAAGGTAAATAAATATACATACATATATACATGTAGGTTTTTATTCTTACTTTAGATAAGGTAAGAACAAGAACTTGAATTGAATAGATACTTTTTGTCCGCGCATCTTTTAAAACTATTAATGCATCTTTCAAAATATTTACGCAAAACAATCCTATCCTGTCAATTCACACATATGTTCATATAATGGTGACATGGATGAATCGCATGCACAGAGGTTAGTCAAGATAGAGCAAGATTTCTCGGGTATGCAGTAAACCTCTTGCATGTCAATGATGAGCATCTGAACTTTAGGATACAAAGTGGACTACTCCATTATAATCAGATTGTTGTCTCTTGAGTAACCTCTGTGCATGCGACTCATCCATGTCACCATTGCGAATATTTGGAAAGATGCATTAATAGTTTTAAAAGATGCGCGGACAAAAAGTTTCCATTCAATTCAAGTTCTTGTTCTTATAACCTTATCTAAAGTAAGAATAAAAACCTACATGTATTTATATATGTATATATATTTATGCATATATATATATATATATATATATATATATATATATATATATATATATATATATATATATATATATAGATAGAAAATTGAAATTTATACCTTAATAGTGTCGAAACAGATACATTACTCCATCCAAAATGATTTTGAAGGTTGAGAATAAGTAAGCTCGCATTTAGTCATGTCAAATGACTTCTTTCATATACATGCTTTAGACATTCCTCTCGAAGATATTTCTCATTTTTAGAAATATCCATGCTCTCACTGTCATTTTGATACCAATCCTCAATAAAATCTGCCATGCCATCATCTTCATCATTGTCACACAAATCTTGTACTTTATCATCTTTTGAATATAGATCTTTCAACTTTGCATATTGCACATGCTTAGTTTTGCGTAGCCTCCTCATGGAAGCTTCTGATAAATGAGGTCTTATTGGTAATTGTGAATGTTGTGGACGAATATCATCAACATCATACGTTGGAATCTACACATATAAATAAAACTCATTAGTATTTCATAAATGAATAAAAATTAAACTTCAAATATAAAATTAAGTATATAACTTATTAAATATGGATAGAAAATTTTTATTCTCTCTAGCTAAAAGGTGCTCTTGGAGGTCTACGCCATCCATAATTCACTAATAGTTCATCACCAGCATGTAATGTAGTAATAGCATTGACAACTATGTATCTTGATACATCTCTACTCATGTATGGTGATTCATGACTATTTTCACGCTCCTCAAATGTGCAATTAGTCCTTGAACTATTATGTAACCCTCGACTACTATTTATTAAACCTTCTATATTTCCATGTGTGTAAGGTCTTCCATCAATATATAATCTTTCATTTTCTGCATGTAAAATCCTTCTACTAGTAAGAGATGTTGCGTTCAAGCATATTCCATAAGTACTCATGCTTTGAACATGACGTGAAAGTCGATGCCAATCTCCCCATCCATATATAGGACCACAAAATGACATAAGAGTGACTTCAGAGTTCTGAGGCACATACAAATCCTCTACAATAAAGAGACCACGACCAGCATTAGTAATAGTGGATGGAGCAATCATATAGCGATTACCCCAAAAGTTGAAAACCTCTCCATCTAAAGGAAGTGGTCCTCTATTCCATCCTCCATATCTTCTTCTATCATATGTTTGTACTAAAGAACGATCACGAGCTGGCAATGGATAATCTCCAGCTGTTTCATTCTCTAAACCAGGAGGTAGAGGATTTCTAGAAACCTCTGCTTGTAATTGATGAACAGCAAGTCCATGACGTGTACGAGGTATATTAACATTATGAGAAAAATCATCATCATCATCATCATCGAGCAAGTATTGCTGTATATCAATAATAATTTGATTTTATACATGGTTTTTAAATAAAAAAATGACATTAATATATATAGAAAATACATACCCAAGCATTATCACGTTGACTAGGTGATGGTGCATGCTCAAAAGTACCATACTCTGCCTCATGTTGAATACATTCCAATCGTGGTCTTCGATACGTGCCATAACAAGAGTTACACCAACATATAATATGCTCTTGATAGTAAAATTCATCATAATTCCTATCGGAGGACACATGTGAAGTCGTTGCATGGGTAGGAGGTGGTGGAGTACCCTCTGATTGATCAGAATCTGCACATTATAAGAAACATAAAAAAAATATATAAGTTATGTATCCATCAAATATAGTTAAAATTAAATATTTCATAAACTTACAATATAAAGTCGTTGCACGATGAGGAGACGGTGGTGGAGTTCCATCTGATTGATCAGAATCTACAAATAATGGTATTTGATATTAATAATTTGATTATCTACATAAATAAAAAATTCACATATACATATTTACACATACACACATTCACATATACACATTTATACATACACACATATTCACATATACACAACACATATTATTGTGGGATAAATGCATGTATTTTGTATGAATGAGTGTATATGCATGCATGTGTGTGTACGTATATATGAGGATATGTATATGTGTGTTTATGTTATATGTATGTATATGTGTATATATATACATATATGCATGCGTATATGTTTGCATGTATATGTGTATGTGGGTATGTGTATGTGTATGTGTATGTGTATATGTGTGTATATATGTGTATGTATTCGGACTTTTTTTTCTGTTTGAGATTAAATTAACAGGAGATATTGTATGGTTGAAAAAAATAAGAGGCGAGCTAACATACCACCTGAGTCGTGGCAGTTTTTTCATAGACAGCTACGTCTTCAGAAGTCATTTCCTCAGCAGAAGGTACACAAATTAATAGTTTATATTTATAATTTTTAGATATTGTAGTAATTTTTTAATTTAATTTATGTATTTTTTTCCTTGAATAAACAGGCTGCTACAAAGAAGAGAGTGGAGTCGGGCCACACATTGCACTTAGGCCAAATGGGCCATAATGGTTTTGTAGCTACGTTTGTAAGTATATGTGTTATTGTGAGTATATTTTTTATTTTAGTTAAAATGCAAGCAACTAATGTTTTTTATTTGTTTCATTGCAGCGAAAGGATTATGGCCGATATCCTACGAAACACGAGATCGAGTATGCTACACATTTTGGATATCGGCGTTTGAGCGAGTATATATAAGAACATCCTGATGCCTTTGTGAGTATTTTTAAATTTTATATAATTATTTTGTTGTTATGAATGTTTTAATTACTTTATTGATTTATGTTTGTTATATGTAATACAGGAGTATTATGGGGAGACAAATATGGATGAGGTGGAGAGACAGACACAGGAGGGACGATCTCGATCGTCACAGGGTGATCATGAGGATGAGGATGAGGAAGATCAGGATGATCATGATATTGCTGATGATGATGATGATGATCATGATGATGATGATTAGGATTTTAGTTGATTATGACATTGGATTATATGTATTTACATTGATATATATATATATATATATATTTATCTATATATTTTTCATTTCAGTCATGTTTTGAATTGTGTGTATGGTATTAAGTAATGAAGAGTTTTGTTCTATTGATTGTTATTATTGTTTATATTAAGCATGTGTTTTAATACTTTAATTATATAATTCATTCATATGTGTGTACCTAAGTGTATATGTATGTGTGTGTATATGTATGTATGTGCATGTGTATGTGTGTGTATATGTATGTATGTGCATGTGCATGTATAAGTGTATATGTGTGTATGAGTATGTGCATGTGCATGTGTATGTGTGTATATGTATATGCATGTATATGTATAACTCTATGTGTATGTGTGTGTATGTGCATGTATATGTGTATATGTGCATGTGTATGTGTGCGTATATGTATGTATATGCATGTGCATGTATAAGTGTATATGTATGTATCAATATGTGCATGTTCTTGTGTATGTGTGTGTATATGTATAACTCTATGTGTATGTGTGTGTATGTGCATGTATATGTGTATATGTAGGTATATGTATGTGTGTGTGCTTCTTCATCATGTATAAGTGTATGAGTGCATATCAATAAGTGTGAGTATGGTATGTAATGAAAATAACACAATTCAAATGATCTACAAATAATAGAAATTGTACTTACAATTGTGACCCATAGTTTTTGCTTGGTTAGCTTCTTGAATAACCTGCAATAACGAGAGAGAAAAGAGAGAGAGAGAGAGAGAGAGAGAGAGAGATCTAGAGAGAGAGAGAGATCTAGAGAGAGAGAGAGAGTGAGATCTAGAGAGAGAGATCTAGAGAGAGAGATCTAGAGAGAGAGAAAATTCAAAGAGAGAAAGATGTAGAAAGAGAGAAACAAAGACAGAGGGAGACAATAACAGAGAGCTTAAGCAAAACAACAATTCTGCATATACTTGCTTCAGCTCGTAAGCGCAGCGCAATTGCAAACGTTGGAGAGCTCTTCGATCGGATGCATGAAAATGCCGATTGCAGAGCCTCCAACGTTTTAATTTTTGTCCGTCAATAGATCGTCGTATAAGCGATGCAACGCGTCATCGTATAAGCGACATTCGCCTAGCGTCGCGTATACGACGGTCTGCACCGTCGCTTATACGACAGTGTGCACCGTCGCTTATGCGACGCAAAAAAACTTCGCTTAAGCGACGCCTTTGACAAGCATCGTTTAAGTGACGTTAGGCTGAAGCGTCGCAAATACCGTCGTTTTTTGCGTCGTATAATCGACGGTCCACGCTCGACGATAATTCCGACGCAAGTTGCAATTTTATAGCGACGAAATTCTGTCGCGTTAACCGTCGCTACACGCCCGTATTCCTTGTAGTGAGTACTTCCTTTGCATCAAGTAGATGCCACTCTTTTCATAAACAACTTCAATTCCTAAAAAATATTTCAGCTCTCCAAGATCTGAAATTTTAAACTCCTTAGCAAGCTTCCTTTTGATATCTTTAATCCTTGTAACATCGTTTCCTCTTATGATGAGATCATCGATGTATATGCAAATATATACCTCTCTATTTTCTTCCTTCTTCATGTACAAAGAAGGATCTGCACTACTTGGTTGTATCCACACTTAGTTAGATATTCTACCAATCTCTGATTCCATGCTCTTGGTGCTTGCTTCAAGCCATAAAGTGCCTTTTTCAACCTGCAAACAAAGTGTGGATGATTTTCATCTTCAAATCCAACCGGTTGACTCATGTATACCTCTTCTTGTAGTTCTCCATTAAGACAAGCATTTTTTATGTCGAGTTGATATAATGGCCATCTCCTTGAACCACCAATTGCTATTAATGTTCTGATAGTTCCCATCTTTGCAACTGAGAACTTCATCATAATATATGCCTTGTGTTTTTTTAAATCCTTTGGCAACTAATCTAGATTTATATCTAGCTAGTGAACCATCAGCATTCCTCTTTACTTTAAACACCCATTTGTTTGGAACAATCTTCATACCTTCTTTCTTTGGCACTAGCTCCCATGTGTGATTATCTTTGAGATCTTTGACCTCCTCTTTCATAGCTTGCTTCCATTCCTTTTGTGTGCAAGCTTCTTCATATGTCTCAAGCTCTTTGTCTTTGATAACCTGCATCATGTATGCAAAATGTGTCGCCATGAAACTATCATAACTCAACCTTTGAGTTGGATACCTTGTCCTTGAAGATCTTCTTTCATTGCCTTTAGAAAGTTGCTTCTTTAACCTATTCAGCTTTACCTTCGGAGTGATTACCTCTTCATATTCTTCTTCACTTGCATCTATCTCATTGTTTGGAGTAGCACTTACTTCTTCGACTCTAGTATGAGCTGAATTTGGAGACACAGAATGACTCCCCCTCCATGTTGAACATTCTTCATTTGATGTAGATGCCTCTCGTCCTGAAACATTTGTGCTTGATTGTTGAACTTCTCTTTGATTTGTTCCTGCATAATCATCACAATCTTCTTCAAGAATCTTTTCCTTTCCTACATCTTCATACCATGGTCTTAGTTCATCAAAGAACACATCTCGCGAGACTCTTAATTCCTTCATTGTAAGGCTGTAACACTTGTATCCTTTTTGCTCCGTCAAGTAGCCGATGAAAATGCATTTTTCTGACCTTGGTTCCATCTTTGTTCTAACTTCTTGTGGAATGTGAACAAAGCAAACACATCCAAACACTTTTAGGTGTGTAAGATCAAGTTTCTTACCGGAATATACCTCCTCTAGAGTCAAGTGATGTATTCCCAATGTTGTGCAACTATTCATCAAGTAAATGGCAGTTGTGGTAGCTTCATCCCAATAGTACAATGGTGCCTTCATCTCGTTGAGCATGCATCTTGCAATTTCTGCAATTTGCCTATTTTTCCTCTCAGCTAATCTATTTTGTTGTGGTGTATACCTACAAGTGAACTGCCTTTTGATTCTATTCTCTTGTAGAAAATCTGAAAATTCTTTGGAGAAGTATTCTCCTCCACCATTGGACCTTAAGGTTTTGATAGACCTTCCTGTTTCTTTTTCAACTTCAACTTTGGATCTTTTGAATATAGAAAACACCTCTGATTTTTGCTTCATACAAAACAGCCATACCTTTCTTGAGTGATCATCCATGAAGGTGATAAAAAATCTATTACCAGCGATTGATGCCTCTTGGGTTGGTCCCCATACATCCGTATGTATCAAGTCCAAGACATTTGGGGCCACATAATTGCTCCTCTTGAATGGCTGCCTTGTTTGCTTTCCTAGTTGACAAGCTTCACATAACTCATGAAGTCCAATGCTATTAAATTTTGGAAGACCTCTTACCACTTCATTTTTGCTCATGTCCTTGTGCTTTGGAATGTTGATGTGTCCTATTCTTTTCTACCATAAGTCCAGCTCTGAAATCTTCTTGTACCCACATTGAATATACATGACCTTTCCATGTGGATGTTGGATGTCCAAAGTGAACATCCTTCCTTCTCTTCTACCTCGAGCAATTGAAGCCTTCCTTTGGGTTCTTTATGAAGCACCCATTCTCATTGAATATGACATGATAACCCTTATCTACCATTTGTCCTACTGAAATCAAGTTCTTTGAAATTTTAGGAACATGAAGAACATTAGATAGTACCTTTGCTCTACTTGTATCTCCAAGCCTTATATCTCCAATATGTTCAATCATGTGTTGAGTATCATCATCTGTTTCAACACATCCTTTTCCACTTGGTACATGTAGATTAGTGAACAAACTTCCTTGGCATGACATATGGTTACTATAACCTAAATCAATGTACCATTTTTTGTCATCTTCACAAGAGCCTCTATACTCATGTCTCATTGCAAGTAGTGTGTCCTTGCTTCCTTCACTTGAGGGGCTTGCATAGTTGCTTTGGTTCCTTTGATTGCCTCCATTTGGTCTTCCATTCTTCAGCCAACAATCACTAGCATAGCGTCCTACTTTACCACAATGATAGCATGTTATACCTTTATGAGAATTGTAGGAGCCTCGGCCTGTAGTTGGAGTTGTTGTGACCTCTTCCTTTTCCTCTTGAGCCTCCTCTTGAGTTCCTTCCTTTACCTTGACCTGCGTATAACATTTGGTTCTGGTTGTCCTTTCCTTTGGGGCCACCAAAGCTAAGCTCTTTTGTGACAAGATGAGGGATTAGTTGTTCAAAACCTGGATATGCATCTTTCAAGTTAATGGAAGTTATAAAAGTCTTCCATCTTTCATCCTCTCTCAATCCATTGAGAGTATAACACACAAGATCTTTATCTTCAACCATTGTGCCAATAGAAGCTAAATCATCACTCAGCTCCTTAATCTTCAAAGTATATTCAGCTATGGATTGACTCGAACTTTTCTTGATTGTGTTCAACTCATTCTTGAGTTGAAGTTTCCTAGCTTTGGTATTTGTTGAATACATCCTTTCAAGGTCTTCCCAAGCATCCTTAGCTTTCTCTAGATGTTGAATACGCCCTACCATGGCATTATTAATGAGTTGCGAAATGAGGAACATGACTCTCCTATTCCTCTCTTTCCATTCTTTTGCTTGCCTCCTTTGGACTTCGCTGACCATAGCTTGATTGATTTCAGGTTGAGCATCATCGTTGCTCACAATACCCCATAAGCCTTTGCCCATTAGGTAGTTGGTCATTCTAAACTTCCACGTGGGATAGTTATCCTTATCCAACTTCTCTACTTGTTGACCCAAGTCAGCCATTGAAGAGTATCAAAGACTTTGAGAGTTACCTCGAATAGTTATATTGTCCTTTGCTCTTGTGTTTGTGAAGCTCCTTCTTGTTTTATAGCTCCTTTTTTGCTTTGCTTTATCTCCAACTCTGTTGATGAATCTTTAGCACCAAGTTTGCTCTAATACCAACTCTGGAGAATGAGTTCTCCTATGTGCAACGGAAATGTGTAGTGAACCACCCTTGTATGTCCAACACTTGGACAAACAACTGCATCTTAGATAGCTTACTACTCTCAATACAAAACTCAAATGGACGTGTACCTTTATTTAATCAAAGTAGAAAAAGAGAGATTTCTAACAAGTTATAAACAACTTAATTTGGACAAGTTTTGATTAGGAAACGCAACTGGCAAAGATGAAATACCTATCGACACAAGTATGCTGAAGAACTGAACTTCACACTCAGAATCTCTGAATATGTATCCTTTGAGAAAGATATTTGGTACATAGAAATTAAACACAAATAGCTTTCCAACAAGCTAAAAAACAAGTAATTTGGATGCGTTTTGGTTAGGCAAATCAACTGACCAAAACAGACCACCTGCACACATAAGTACACTATAAAACTGGACTTCATTCTCTAATAGATATCTCACCGAATATAAACCTTTTGAATAAGATATTTGGGATAGAGAAAATGCATCCCAAGAGATTTACAAAAATATTAAAATCAAGCAATTTGGATATGTTTTGGTTGGGAAACTTAACCGACCAAAATAGACTACCTGTCTACATAGGTATACTGAAAAACTAGAGTTCACTCTTTCACTGATATCTCAGAGAATATATAAGCTTTGAAGGAGATATTTGAGATACACAAAGTCACGAGATAAGCTTTCCAATGAGTGTTTAAACGCAAGAAATGGTTACATATACACTGAGATATGAGCTTCACAACAGAGCTATGTACAAACTGAGGTGCAGCTAGAAGGAGTCTAAGGGAAGACAAAATGACAAAATTGCCAGATCTGACTACTTGGAGTTCTTGCCTCTTTCTCTCCTTATTTTAAATGTGCTCCCACTTCACTTTTATAACCAATGAGCATGTGAAGAAGTTTGTGCCTCCTTCTTAACTCACCCCTTTGCCCACTACATGCCACTGACTACAAGGGAGATAATGTATCTTTTACTCATCATGAATTTTGACTAGACTTTTTCTTTTCTTTTTTTTTTCTCTTCTTTTCCTTTATCTTTATATTTGGTAAATTTATCCAAGCATAGTTCATATGAAAATGAGCTTGTACATTTATCTTCAACATCTTGTAGGTTGTCCTTTGCTTCTGAATATGGGCATCTCCTCGTTTCTTGAGATGTATCCATAAAGGATTCTTCCTTGCAAGTATTTCTTCATCCTCAAGGACCATGCTTGATAGTTGTTCCTGTCCAATTTATCAATAAAAGAAGGAAAACCATCTCCCATTTTACCTTAACTTTGCTATGATACCACTGTTGGGAAAGATGGATGGATACTCCAAGAGATGAGTAGGTACTGCCAAATCCTGCTTTGTACCAGTCCCTTATAGCTTCATACTTGTGTTGTGGGACTTCTTAGGTTTCCAAAGACACTATACAAGTGCCTATGTACTTTGGAAATGATGTAAGAAAAGATTGAATCAAAACAGACTACTTCCAAGTTGAAGGTTCAATGAAAACCTTTTATTTTTTATCACACACTTGCTGCTTGATATGCTCAATGCTACGAGTACAATAGGAATTAGAAAAATCCCTTTTAGACGTATCTGATAAGCTTAGTAAGCTAATGATTCCAAGTGGAATCACTCAAAATGATGCACTATACACAGAGCAATCAGTTTAGCAATTGAATTGTTACCCCCAATTTTTTAGGACCTTTGCAAAGTTTGACCAGTGAGTGCTTCGATGTGTTTTCTGCCAAATTGGCTAAATAGAATCCTTTCAAAATTTGTGAGCATGTAGAGAACTAGGAGCTGATTCCAACAAGCTATAGATCATTGAAAATGATAAAGGAATGACTGAGATATGATCAATACAA
>CM035417.1:142513886-142661386 GCA_020310875.1 Ceratopteris richardii
AAGAACTGATGCCAAAAAGCTCCTGCAAAATGAAAGAGGAGAAATTAGAAAAGGGAAAACACAAAGAAAGAGAAAAGGGTGCTACAGTATGTGCGATACTTACCAAAATTTCAGATCTAGAGAAATAGAGATGTAGAGAAAATCACTTACATCGATGTAATTGTTTGGAGCATTGTTGTCAAAGTCCACTTAATGTTGTCCTTCATCGAATTCCAAAGAACTGATGCCAAAAAGCTCCTGCAAAACGAAAGAGAAGAGAAATTAGAAAAGGGAAAACATAAAGAAAGAGAAAGGGTGCTACAGTATGTGTAGAGAAAGAGAGAGAGAGAGAGAGAGAGAGAAAGAGAGAGATGTGTGTACATAATACGCTGAAAATGTAGTTCGCGCGTGCAAACTCGATAGTGGCAAACTTTCAAAATGCAAGCAAATGTCAAATTTTTGCTATCGGGTCCGGTTAAAATGTTGCCTCGGTATAAGCATCGATATGAGCGTCGGTATATGTGTCAGTATAAACGTCGGTAATTTACAGTAAAGTACCGATGCCTATACCGATGCTTATACCGACGTCGAGTATACTAACGATTAAAAGACCGTCGGTATTACATCCGTGGCTTTTCAAGTATTTTCAACGGTCATACCGACGCCGAAGCGTGACCGTCGGTATGGGCAACGTCGGTATGCTCCTCATATGTTGTAGTGTATAAGAAGTACTTCTACGGATATATATGATTTTGAAATAGGAATGTAAGTGTTTGCACTTATTTGTGAACAAAGAGATAACCTTACCGATGGCATACATCGTACGTATACATGTATGTGTGTATATCTATGTCCATATGTTTATGTACATGTGCGTATTTTTACATATATATGTCTATATTTTTATGCATGCATAGATACAGATATGGTTGTGCTTACACGATCGTTCGTATGAACATATACAAATATGCATAGATCAACGTAGGCGCGTATTTCTGCTACATATCAAACATGTTCTTCCGTCGCTACGCTGGGATAAAAAGATCAGACAGGATAAGTGTTACGACAATCCAAGACTATTTAGCAGGAAACCCCGTGAACAAATCATAACGAGATAATTATGAAACTTTGAAATCAAACTTAACAATACGATTTTGTCAATTGATGGTACAAATAACAGCGAATAGTAACAAGCTGAGCAAGATCAATGAAGAAGCTAATAATCTGGAAGAAAGGATAAACATTCTGGTTAGTATGGGCTTACTCTCTTCCTCATCCGATCGACAGCTTCAAACCTAGATTAGCGTCTTCCATTTCGATGATATTTAGCATCTACTCAGGAGCCGAAAGTTTAGGATCGCCTTTCAAACTTTGATTTCGAAATCGGACGGCTTGTCACTGCTTCATCTTGTTCAATTGAATGCACAGCTTGATGATAAGAAGAACACAATCATTTTGATTTAACGATGAGCTGCAATAGAAAGGTGAAAAAGAGAGAGTCTAGTGATGCGCCGTTTTTCTACCTTAAACGTTACAGCGCGAAGAATTGACGATTCAAAGGACACAGATCGTTGGTGCATGGCGCTCCCCGTTTGTGTGAAAGCACGGTAATCATATACAATTCAGTCTTGCTTCATATGTATGTGTGTATAAGAGAGAGAGAGAGAGACGCACAAAATAAGATAGGTGCACAGTCTTGACAGAGGTAACGAATATCACTGATTGTCTTACTTTTATGCCATACTACCTCCCGAATCGCATCTCTTTCGGAATCTGTTACATGGTCAATGGTACGTCAAAACCCGTAGCAGGAGCGACCTCCGTCTTCGACATAACGTTAGGAATCTGCAATGGAAGCCGACGAAGAAGCTCGTTACCTTTGTCAAGACTCAGCATCTATCTCCATACGAGTTTCCTGACAAGAGAGGAAGCTACAGAACGGTCGCAGTACTGTGCGGTTCTGCAGTGCTTCGATATTCTGACTGGTTGTAAGATCAATTATGTTACGACCAATATATTGAGCACACTAAATTGCATTTCATCGAGTTCTGCACGGGACACGTCGCACGAGGATGGAGAGGGTATTTGAGGAAATGAATGGGACTTTAGTGTGGGCATGTCAGCGTGTGCGAGAGGCTGAGGAAGTACTCCGGGAATTCGGCTAACGAGAGAACACAATAATCCTTGAGAGGAGCAAAACGTAGAGAGAGAGAGAAGTGAGAGAGAGAGAGAGAGAGAAACTTTGCGCTTGAAGCACACAGGATACGCATGCTGCATTCGCATGTGCGATGCGGCCACTTCCATGAGTGAAGCACATGCTAGATTGTATGGTCCATGGAAGTTTGAGATTTGTTCAGCGGCAAAAAACGCCATGCGAAAAAGCATTAGTGGCATCATCGACGAGAAGCTCGTTTGCTCTCTCTCTCTCTCTCATGCGAAGCGGGCCTGCAGTACCAATGCGATACATGCCTTCTCCGTGTATGGCCATAATGACTTCAAAAATTTCCTGTAGAAAATAAAGTAGATCATCTAAGTTCATAGCAGGAATCTAAAGACTTATACTACAGCACGGACAATTAATACTCATGCCCCTATTGTTTCACCTTGAAACAGGTAAATTTCTGTAGGTAAACTTCAGTAATCACCTGTTGTAGAAACTTCAGTAATCGCCTGTTGTAAATAACGTTTTTAAGAGGAAGTTGGGCCTAAGCTCAGTCTCCCTTGAGATCCCCCTATTCCAGGAAGGAAGGGGAAGACTGTTCGAAGGCGTAACAGTGGTGATGGACAGGAAATCTATGTTTTAGAGAAAGTTATAGAGAAAGTTAATGATCCTTTTATTGTCCTCATCGGCAATCCACTTTTTTTTTTTAATAAAAGGAAGTTCAGCCTTAGCCTATTCTCTCGGACTTTAATTAAAATAGAAAAGAAAAGTTACAAGTGAATGGGAATAGTGCCCATGGGATCCCCTAAATCCCACAATCCAGGGGTGGAGTATGGCAATCCACTTGCTTTTGATTTTGTTATTATCCAAGGTGAAACTCCTATGGTGTCTGAAAAGAAGACTTCTTAAAGTTATGTATTTCTTCTACCTAAATGGGCAAGGGATTTATCAATCGAGCATTCTTTCGGATGATCATTGAAGTTGACCACACATATTTATTTCTAAATCTCCCAAAGTGTTTCCCCTTTATGGCATTCCCCAAGGCAAAAGAGCAACTATGTTTCTACATGTAACACTTGTTTCTAGTTTATTTGACTCTCTAAACTCCAAATCCTATCAAGAGTGTGTCAAATGGAGTGACTCTTGGGGCATGAAAAGAAGACTTGACAAATATCATCTCTACCACCGATGCAACACTCACACCACCGAGGGGCCTCGTAGGTTTTATTATCTTTGACATTAGTGCAAATTTTTATCTAGAGAATTTTCCACATAGGAACCGACTTTTTATTCTCAATGAAAAGATGCCACATCTTAAACTTCCATATGATACAAGTTAATTGAGGCACCTTCTCTTGTTTAGCGAGACATGCAAGTCCAAATGCTCCTTAAAACTCATTGCCTTATCCAATTTGTTATCCTTAATTCATCTTAACCTTTCAATTTGTGGCAGATCATGCTGGAAAAGGAGGTGGGTTGTTGAGTTCTCTCAAGAATTGATTCTATGTCTTAATAGGCACCACTCTTTATAGTCAACTCTCCTAGTTCGTTCTATGTTCTCAAATCTAATGCAATGTCTTGATTCTTGATTGTAGAGATGTTTTCACATACAAAACCCTTCGTTCTAAAGCTCCTTTGCTCTTTGGAGCTTCTCAGAGTCAACTTTGTTTGATTTCCCTCATAGGAAACCAAAGAGAATCGTTTTGTCTAATCATGATTGTTTACTTCCAATCATCATTGACCACTTCCAATCTTCATTGATCTTGATGTATGATTTCATCTTGTTCTAACTCTTTCAGAAGGATAAGTCTCAACCTCTCAGAGTGAGTGGAAAAAAAAAAACAAAGTGATCCACTTAGGAAATGCCACACGCTTAAGAGAAGCTTTGTTTGTGAGAATATTTGCATTGTGGTGTGAATATTTGTTCATTGCTTTTTGGTTAAGGCATTTCCTCCGTATCCACCTGCAAGTCAGTCCGTTGATTCTCACGAAACCGAAATGTCTTTGAAAGGCGTACTCATCCTCAAAGGCCTACATCCGTAGAGTGAAGTGGTCCCATTGTCATTCATCTTCAGAAGTCTTCTGCACCTGAACAAGAAACTCAGCTTTATTCCGAACTCACCTTTCCATTGATGGCTCTCTTACTTTGAAAGAACACGGAACTTGGAAGCACATTCGGAACTCAGTTTTCCATTGATGTCTCCTCTTTCGAAAGAAGACGGAAAAATTCTGAAACAGATCCCAATAAAGTTGTTCCTCAACGATGGAAACTCGCTGAAACAGATCTCTGAAGTATGTCTCTGTTTTGTTTTTCTCTCTACGTTTCTGTGTGTCTACAGATAATCCATGCACACAAAACCATGCTCAACATTACCTGTAAGCCAAAAGCACTATAAAGTGCTAGAGAGAGTGTGTATTTTTACTTGCTATGTCTATAGAGGAAAAGTGAATGGGACTTACATGTCTTGGAGTAGAGAAGAAATAGCATTTTTACATGTCTTGGACTAGAGGGAGTGTGTATTTTTACTTGCTATGCCTATACAGAAAAAGTGAATGGGACTTACATGTCTTGGAACTCCTCACATAAGTTCTTAGCAAGCTGGAATAGATTATGAGTCATAGATCCTTATGTAGATATTATGAATGTTTCTTTTTTCTTTTAAATGGAGGTTCAGCAAGCACCTACTCCCCCGAGCTTTAACTTTGAAAGAACAACTGTATAGATTTTATGAATGTTCTTACATCTGTCAATATATGACTTTTAATGCTACATTGTACATTCCTTTGCAATCTAATGTTTGCCTTTGTGAATTTGATTCTGTAAGCTGAAGACTAGGTTAGTTTCCTTTTGTTTGGGAGTGACTGAGTGCAGCATAGGGAGTAATTCCTTGATGAATTTAGGCATAACAACTTAATGTGTGAAATGAATAGAGAAGGAATTACTTAGCATTATTTATTTAAATTTGTCTAAGTTGTTCTAAAGCAGCTTCCAAAAATAAATCCAATAGAATTCCCATTAATGCAACCAACCAACCCCATTTGATAGTAGATAAACAAAGAGGCAACAATCTGTTTGGCCACACGAATGACTTAGTTACTAGGAAGAGTCCTTAGGTAGATGTTATGAACGTTCTTTTTTTTTGTTAATGGAGGTTCGACAAGCACCTACTCCCCCGAGCTTTAACTTTGAAAAAACAACTGTGCAGATGTTATGAATGTTCTTATGCCTATCAATACATGAATTTTAATGCTACTTTGTACGTTCCTGTGTAGTACTCACTGAAACAGATCTCTGAAGTATGTCTTTGTTTTGTTTTTCTCTCTACGTTTTTGTCTGTCTATTGATAATCCATGCACACATAACCATGCTCAACATTGCCTATAATCCAAAACCACTACAAAGTGCTAGAGAGTGTGTGTATTTTTACTTGCTATTTCTATAAAGGAAAAGTGAATGGGACTTATATGGCTTGGAGTAGAGAAGAAATAGTAGAACTCTGTTAGAACTCCCCACATAAGCTCTTAGTAAGCTAGATGCAATAGATTTTGAGTGATCGATCCTTAGGTAGATGTTACGAATGTTCTTTTTTTTTTAATGGAGATTCGGCAAGCACCTACTCCTCCGAGCTTTAACTTTGAAAGAACAACTGTACAGATGTTATGAATGTTCTTATACCTGTCAATATATGAATTTTAATGCTACTTTGTACATTCTTGTGCAAAATACTCACTCAAACATATCTCTGAAGTATGTCTCTGTTTTGTTTTTCTCTCTATACATTTATGTTTGTCTATCAATAATCCATGCACATATAACCATGCTCAACATTACCTATAAGCCAAAACCACTACAAAGTGCTAGAGAGAGTGTGTAATTATACTTTCTATTTCTATAGTTGAGGAAAAGTGCATGGGACTTACATGTCTTGGAGTAGAGAAGAAATAGTAGAACTCTGTTGGAACTCCCCACATAAGTTCTTAGTAAGTTGGAAGTAGTAGATTATGAGTCATAGATCCTTAGGTAGATGTTATGAATGTTCTTTTTTTTTTAAATGGAGGTTCAGCAAGCACCTACTCCCTTGAGCTTTAACTTTGAAAGAACAACTGTAGTGATGTTATGTATGTTCTTATGTTTGTCAATATATGACATTTAATGCTACTCTGTATATTTCTGTGCAATACTCACTAAAATAGATCTCTAAAGTATGTCATTGTTTTGTTTATCTCTCTATGTTTCTGTCTTTCTATCAATAATCCATGCACACATAACCATGCTCAACATTACCTATAAGCCAAAACCACTACAAAGTGCTAGAGAGAGTGTGTATTTTTACTTGCTATTTCTATAGAGGAAAAGTGAATCGGACTTACATGTCTTGAAGTAGAGAAGAAATAGTAGAACTTTGTCAGAACTCCCACATAAGCTCTTAGTAAGTTGGAAGCAATAGATTCTGAGTCATAGATCCTTAGTTAGATGTTATGAACGTTCCTTTTTTTTAATGGAGGTTCAGAAGCACCTAATCCATCGAGCTTTAACTTTGAAAGAACAAGTGTATAGTTGTTATGAATGTTCTTATGTTTGTCAATATATGGCTTTTCATGCTACTTTGTACATTCCTGCGCAATAGTTACTTAAACAGATCTCTGAAGTATGTCTTATTTTTGTTTTTCTCTCTACATTTTTGTTTTTCTATCGATAATCCATGCACATATAACCATGCTCAACATTTCCTATAAGAAAAAAGCACTACAAAGTGCTAGAGAGAGCGTATATTTTTACTTGCCATTTCTATAGAGGAAAAGTGAATGGGACTTACATGTCTTGGAGTAGAGAAGAAATAGTAGAACTCTATTGGAACTCCCCACATAAGCTCTTAGTAAGCTGGAAGCAGTAGATTCTGAGTCATAGATCCTTAGGTAGATCTTATGAATGTTCTCCTTTTTTAATGGAGGTTCGACAAGCGTCTACTCCCCGGAGCTTTAACTTTGAAAGAACAATTTTACAAATGTCATGAATGTTCTTATGTCATCCAATATATGACCTTTAATGCTCTTTGTATATTCATGTGCAATACTCACTAAGACTGATCTCTGATGTCTATGTTTTGTTTTTCTCTCAACGTTTCTATCTTTCTATAGATAATCCATGCACACATAACCATGCTCAACATTACCTGTAAGCCAAAACCACCACAAAGTTCTAGAGAGAGTATGTATTTTTACTTGCTATTTCTATAGAGGAACAGTGAATGGGACTTACATATCCTAGAGTAGAGAAGAAATAGTAGAACTCTGTTGGAACTCCCCACATAAGCTCTTAGTAAGTTGGAAGCAGTAGATTCTGAGTCATAGATCCTTAGGTAGATATTATGATTGTTCTTTTTTTTTAATGGAGGTTCGGCCAGCACCTACTCCCTTGAGCTTTAACTTTGAAAGAACAACTGTAAAAATGTTATGAATGTTTTTATGACTGTCAATATATGACTTTTAATGCTACTTTGTACATTCGTGTGCAATACTCATTGAAATAGATCTCTCAAGTATGTCTTTGTTTTGTTTTTCTCTCTACATTTTTGTCTGTCTGTAGATAATCCATGCACACATAACCATGCTCAACATTACCTATAAGCCGAAATCACTACAAAATGCTAGAGAGAGTGTGTATTTTTACTTGATATTTCTATAGAGGAAAAGTGAATGGGTCTTACATGTCTTGGAGTAGAGAAGAAATAGTAGACCTCTATTGGAACTCCCCACGTAAGCTCTTAGTAGGCTGGAAGCAGTAGATTCTGAGTCATAGATCCTTACGTAGATGTTACAAATGTTCTTTTTTTCTTAATGGAGAGAAAGCACCTACTCCCATGAGCGTTAACCGTGAAAGAACAGCTGTACAGATGTTATGAATGTTCTTATGTCTTTCAATATATGACTTTAAAGCTACTTTGTCCATTCTTGTGCAATCTAATGTTTATCTAATGTGAATTTGATTATGGAAGGTGAAGAGTATGTTAGTATTCTTTTGTTTGGGAATGACTGATTGCAGCATAGAGAGTAATTTCTTGATGAATTTAGGCTTAAAATCTTAGTGTGTGAAATGAATAGAGAAGGAATTTTGCATTATTTATTTGATTTGTCTAAGTTGTTCTAAAGAAGCTTCCAAAAAAATGAAGATAGAATTCCTATTAATGTAGCCAACTGACCCCATTTGTTTGTAGATAAACAAAGAGGCAACAATTTGTTTGGTCACACGAATGCCCTATTTATCAGGAAGAGTCTTCAGGTTTTACTCCCATAGGTTCTCTAGGTTAGTCACGAAAATCTATATAGAGTTAAAAAAAAAGGGGCAGTTGGACAACTAACTACCCATCCTAGCTACAACATCTCTATGCACTACAAGAAAAACATGAATTAGCAACATATGCAAAATGAACTAAATATGAATAGTGTAGTTATTTTCCTTTCCAAAAAACTTTTAACATAAAGCATTAGTTTGGTTGATAGATACATATTTTCATCGGTTTGTAGGTCTCTATGAGAGTTTAAACGATGAGTTTTCTTATTTTTATAGTCTATTTGTAAACAACTATAGCAATATCCATAGGGATGGCTATAGCGATGCTTTTTTATTTGCGTGTCTTCCTGTTTATTTGCAACTCTAAATTTCTCTTTAACATATTGATCTTTAGAAATGAAAAATTAATCATTCTTGGCTGCTATACCAACCAATTTTTTCAAGTGCTATATCGACACATACTTTTCATATATTTTTTCATGTATTTTTCTTATTCTTCTTTCTCTCTCTCTCTCTCTCACTATCTGACTCACTCTTAGTGGCTCTATTACTATAATTCTCTAGTTTTGTTTTACCATAGGCTTGTTCAGTGTAATTCTAAGTACATCAACAATTGCATAGCTTTTGATCTACACATTAAAACTTGCGAAGTCCACAATTATGAGATTCAAATTAAGGAGCTTCAAGTAAGTGAAAAATTTCAATTCGTTTACAATAAAGGAAATTAATTGATTAATATAGTTAACAAATAAATAATCGTATGCACATTTACACATACAAAAATACATAGACACAAAATGCATAAACATACACACACATATACAAAAAATCACACACATTTATAGACACATAGATACATATACACATACATACACAAATAAACACACATATATCTACACATAAACACAAAGAGATAGAGACATAGACATAGATACACACACATATATACACACATAAACACAAAGAGATAGAAACATAGACATAGACACACACATGCTAACATACACACATACATATACACTAAATACACACACATAAATAAACATAAACACATACAAACATAAAAACACAAACATACACACACAGATCAACACATATAGATACACGCATACATAAATATTAACACATACTTACATACATACACACAAATGTATAAATACACGCATAATTACATACATACACACACATAAAAATGCAAAGACATAAATATGCACACAAAAACATACACACATACATACACACAAAAACATACACACATTTATACACATATGCACATACACACACTTAATAGTTCCTAAAAAGGATAAGTGGCTCTAAATCTATATAGAATAAAAATTAAATGAAGACACTATCTTAGATCCTTTTGCTCTACCATTCCGAGACAAATATATGTGTTCATGGATTGATTCAATGGTTATAGTTAAGTTAGAATGGTAGAGTATGATGTGCCTAAAATGGCTTTGATTACCAATTGGGGAACATATGCCTAAAAATTTATGTGGTTTGTTCTTAGAAAATCCCCCAATACTTTCTAATGCCACATGGAAAAAATATATTCCCATATCTCACTTAGTTTTGAAAAGGTTTCTTAGAATATTTCTCTCATTCTAGTATCAAGGATGGCCATTTAGGACATTTGCATCCGTGTTTTGTGCGATCTAAACTCATTCATCTCTATTTAAACCCAACAACCTTTTTATTCATTGTTAGTTGTAGTAAATTATTGTTCCAATCGATATCAAAACAAGGAATAGTAGTTGACCAAGGTAAGGTAAAGTTTTTTTTTCAAGAGGAATATCTACCCGGCCATATTATCAAAAGACATTTAGTGGTTCCTCAAGTAGATTCAATGGCATTGCCAACACTTGAGACACCTTGCTCATATAATTTTCCCCCATTAATGGTTGAGACATGTGTCTCTTAATCAATTGACACAAATGGAGGCACATATAGTGAACTTTGAAAGACCAAAACTATGGCTAACTCAAGCTCCCATGCTGTAAGCAGTGAATTGGAAATGGACACTCCATGTATTTGTTGATGCATTGAAATTATTTACCAAAAGTGTGCTTATGTAGGCAACAAATACATTTTGGTACATTCCAATTTATTATTCTATTAGAAGATTGTGAATTGAAAAATATGGCTATTCAATTACTAAGTGAGAACTTTTAGGCTTGATTTATTCAATTAAAAAATTCACCATTACTTATTATGCCAAAGATCTTCATTCCATGTAGATCATTGTGCACTTCTCTATGTGGTAAAGCAGCAATCTTCATTGGGTAAACTCGTATGATGTGTTTTGTTACTACAATAATTCTATTTGAAGTCAAGCATCAACTAGGAAAATCTCATGCCATAGCACATTATCTTCCGAGGCTAGACTCAGACAGGCCTTCAACAGAAACAAAGTATTTTTTTTCTGGATGTGAAATCAATTTTAAATGAATAAAGGAATTATCAACTTACTCTCACTCCCTAAGCTCTATAGAAATTAAACCTCATGAACCCACATAACATTTTGTTTCAAAGTCCAAAAAACAACAATTCTTGGTGTGAAGCAATGTTTTCTTTTTTGTATAATGGAATTGTACCAATACAATTAAATAAGGCTAGTAA
Organism: Ceratopteris richardii; assembly: GCA_020310875.1. Classification (NCBI taxonomy): domain Eukaryota; kingdom Viridiplantae; phylum Streptophyta; class Polypodiopsida; order Polypodiales; family Pteridaceae; genus Ceratopteris; species Ceratopteris richardii. Next base: position 142,524,941 of record CM035417.1, read on the forward strand.
ATAAAGGTCGCAATACACAATCAAAGCTTTAGAAAGATAAATGGCTAACTCTATTATGGGGATGTTACACAAGTTTGAGCACTCATCTTATGGACCAACTAATTAAAAATATTATTACACAATTCATCATGAAGCATAAGTCCAGTTCTCTGTATTAGCCTAGAGTAAGTGGATTGGCAAAAAGCACTAACAAAGCATCGTTAAGAATTCTCCATAAATCTATATTGGAACATCCAAATCCTTGGGACCAGTATCTATCTCAAAGATCTTTGCCTATAGGACTACCTACAAATTAGGAATAGGCTTTACCCCATTTTATTTGGACTTTGTTTTAGAAGCCATTATACATATGGATTTAGCCATACCAAGTCTTCATGTAGCTATGCAACACCGACTCCTACTAGAAAACATTTTGGAGGAACATATGCACGCTTTATGCACTCTTGAGGAGGAAATATGTCAAATCCTTTTGTTGTTACAAGATATGAAGGCTTGAAAAAAAGATGGCATGATTGAAATTTGTGGACTCTTATTTTCAGAATTGGACATATGGTTTGGCTTTTTAATTTCAAGCTAAAGAGAAAGGATAATCAATCCAATTACATCAACAAGCGTATTTTATATTGACATTGAAATTTATCTACCCACTTTTATTCTACACACCCTTCATGAGATTTTGATTGCTACACTCGCCAACAAATAAAATTTGCACTTCTATCAATGGTGATGTAATTCAGTGTCGCATCATGCCCACGTCTAGAGACAAAAAAATTGAAAATCATCCTTTATCTCTCCACTAATAATCTTGATCCATTATGTTTCTTTACATCTACATCTTTTTGCATGGTGACTTTGTATAGAAACGTTCTCCTTTTTCTCATTCAACTATTTGGTAGCATGAGCTCTGCACACAACACTTATTCCTTTGCAAAATTTTATTACAACTACTATCATGGTCACCTATTTATCTTACCAATTAGTCCTCAAGAATGCACTCCTCAACATGGCACATGACTGTCTAGAGCTCCATGGCCATTTAGATTTTCCTCTAGTATATTATTATAATATCCTACTGCATTTGCAAACCTTAGAGTTGTTCAATTAGAGCAGAAGCATGAGCTTTGCCAAGAAATAAGTACATGACAACTAAAAAATGGTGATTGCACTTTAGTACAGAGAGTATTGTTGGAGTTAGACTTCTGCGGAAGCACGCGAACAGCACAAGGAAGAAGAAGAAGCTTAGAGCACAACACACACGACTGAATGTATTACTTGAGAATGTACGAAGATGAATAGCCCATTAGGGCAATAGGCGTATATACAAGCCGGGGGAAAAAAACCTCCTAACGAGGGAAAAAAGTGCCCCGGTGGTCCTAGAGTGTTCACACACATCACTACCTAAATATATCAACAAATCCCCCCTGGGAGTGATGCGGTGAACAAGGAGCTGGCACTCATGTATAAGGAAGTGCCGAGCTATGTGGAAATCACTCCACAAAAGGAAGTAAGCCCAAAGCTTTGCGGAAAGCTTCAAACTTCTCCCTAGGCAGAGCCTTCGTGAAAAGGTCTGCAATGTTCTCCTGCGTGGGCACATATGCCAAGCTGATCTCCCCAGCAGAGAACCTCTCCCTGACATAGTGATAATGCACCTCAATGTGCTTAGTGCGAGCATGGAACACAGGGTTCCTCGCAACTGCCAATGCGCTCTGACTGTCAGTGAAGATGGTGGTGGCAGAAGACTGGCCAACACCCAAATCATCCATAAGGCGTCTGAGCCACACACACTCAACAGTCGCTGTGAAAGCTGCCCTATACTCAGCCTCACAACTGGAAGTGGCCACAGTAGGCTGCTTCTTGCTCAACCAAGATATACATGAGCTACCAAGCATGAAGCAAAAACCACTGGTGGACACACGAGTGTCATAGCAACCAGCCCAATCTGAGTCAGAAAAAGCATGCAAATCTGGCGGTAGTGATCCCCCCTTGGGATAAAACAACCCAAGTAGCCGAGTACCACTCAAGTAGCGAAAGATGCGCTTAACCGCTTTCCAATGCGTGACTCCTGGGCAATGCATAAACCTGCTCATCTGTGAGACAGCAAACTGAATATCGGGCCGAGTAATGCATAAGTAAATCAAGCATCCAACAGCCTGCTGATAGAGAACAGCATCAAATGCATCTCCAGCATCATGAAGACTCAATCGTAAACCTGTCTCCATAGGAGTGGCAATAGGCTTACAGTCTTCAAGGCCAAAACGCTGCAATAATGTGTCAATATATTTCGTTTGACACAAAGCCATTCCACCATCAACGTGCATAAACTGAATGCCCAAATAGTGATGCAAATGCCCCAAATCAGACATCTCAAATGAGGCATGCAAATCAGCCTTAAAATCAGCAATATGTGTCTCAATAGGACCAGTGAGCAGCATGTCATCAACATAGACAACAATGATCAGAAGCACATCATTAGCACGTTTAACATATAAGGTGCTTTCAGTTGGACTGTTCTCAAAACCATGTGCAATCAAATAGGCATGTATCTTCTCATACCAAGCACGTGGTGCTTGCTTTAAACCATATAACGCCTTCTTTAACCTGCACACCTGGTTTTCATGCCCTTTCTGCACAAAGCCACGGGGCTGAAAAACATACACTTCTTCATGCAAGTCACCATTCAGAAATGTTGTTTTAATGTCCAACTGATGTACATTCCAACCATGATGGGCTGCAAGTGCACAAATGCTCCGAACAGTAGTCATACGGCATGTAGGTGCAAAGGTCTCATCAAAATCAATGCCTCTTTCCTGCGCATAACCCTTTGCAACAAGCCTAGCCTTATACCTGTCAACTGTACCATCAGGTTTACGCTTCAGCTTGTATACCCACTTAGTGCCAATGGCCTTCTTGCCAGGAGGCAAGTCACATAAAGACCATGTACCATTCTTCATTATAGCATCATATTCAGATTGCATAGCAGCCATCCAATTTTCTGAATTTTGTGCTTCATCAAAAGAAACAGGCTCATTCTCATCACAGAGACTAGATGCAGCCATAGCATAGCAATCTGATGCAAAGGAGGTACTATGAGAGCCTGAACGAGTACGATATGACAAAGGTGCATCTAATTTGCTGTCACGCAAAGTCTGCACCAGCCATTTTGGCATAGTTTTTGCCTGTTCAATATCAGCTCTCTCATCAACAAGTGCATCATGTAAATCTGCATCAGAAATGGAATGATCTGCATCATCATATGAAACCTGCAAAGGCTGAGAAGTTGCCTCATTAGGACCAGCGCTAGCCTGTCCACCTGTAAAAAGAGGCATCAAAGTATCATACATGTCTTTGGAGCTAACAGATGTCTCCTTAGTACATGAAAGCAATGGCTGAATAGCATCTTCCACAAAGACAACATCACGGCTAACCAGAATGCGTTTGGTCTGTGGATGATACAGACGATAGCCTTTACTTTCAGAACTGTACCCAACAAAAATACATTTTACTGCCTTATCATCCAATTTTCTGCGATGTTGTTCAGGCACTAATGCATATGCCAAACAACCAAAAACACGCAGATGAGCAACAGATGGCTTGCGGTCATGCCAAGCCTCATATGGAGTGATAGACTGCAACGCTTTGGTGGGACACCTGTTCAGTACATATGCTGCACACATGACAGCCTCAAGCCAGAAACTATGTGGTAAAGCCTGACTTTTGACCATGCACCTCGCCATCTCCATGAGTGACCTGTTCTTTCGTTCAGCAACTCCATTCTGTTGAGGTGTATACGGCACTGTACACTGGTGTTTTATCCCACGTTCAGCCAGAAATGCATTAAAATCTGAAGACATATATTCCCCCCCTCGATCAGAACGGAGGGTGCCCATTTTACATGCTGACAGATTTTCAGCCAAAACCAAAAACTGTTTGAAGCACATGAACACTTCGGACTTTGCTTTGAGTGGATATACCCATGCATGCCTGGAAAAATCATCAATGAAAGTCACGAAGTAAAGGTAATTTCCAAAAGAGGGTGTCTGCATAGGACCACAGACATCACTATGTACAAGCTGCAATTTCTGCGTAGCCCGAACTGAACCATCTTTTGGAAAGGAAGAACGCTGCATTTTGCCCAAAATACAACCTTCACAAACATGTTTTTCAGGTGCCTCAAGTTTGGGCAAAGAGGACACCATTTCAGATTTCTGCAGGCGTAACAAACTAGCAAAATTCAGATGACCAAAGCGTGCATGCCAAAGCTTTGCATCTGACATAGCCTGAGAATCATGAACTGCACATGCCGAATCATTCACAGATCTTTCATAGTCTATGAGCTTATACAGCCCACGACATAAAATGCCAGAAGCAATAATCACATCGCCATTTGAGAGATCATGGACTGTACACCTGTCATCAACAAATTTCACAACCAAGCCAATCTTGGCTAATGCAGAAACTGATAACAGATTCTTTTTGATCCCTGGCACAAATAAAGCATCTGACAAAGTGAAAGAACTACCATCAGCAGTAGTCAGAATGATCTTACCAACTCCCATAACAGGATAAGAGGAGTTATTGGTGCATGTGACAGTATTCCCTGTAGGAGCAGGCTCAAGTGAAGAGAAGAAACTGCGCTGCGAGGTAATATGTTTGGTCGCCCCACTGTCAAAGTACCAAACATCTGAGTCTACTGCAGACATGCACTGATCAGGAGAAGATGGGTCAAAACTGCAGACAGTAGTAAACGCCCATTCTTCTTCCTACACAAGATTTGCAGACTCTGTTTTTGGTGTAGAGGCCTCTGCAACAACCATTCCAGCCTCTTTCTTCTTTGCCTCTTTAGCAGCTAGTTTTGGACAGTTCTTTATGATATGATCATTGCCTTTACAGTACTTACAAAACAATTTCTGCTTTTCTGATTTTTTCTCATCTTTGTCTTGGTTCTTTGAATGTGCAGCATTTGCAGATTTCTGCTTACTAGTAGAAGAGCTCCATTTTCCTTTGCCTTTCTGACTAGCCAGGAAAGCTTGATCTGCAACACGCATAATGGACCTGTTCTACCTGGACTGATCTTCCTGCAATAGAACAGAGACTAATTCCTCAAATGACAAGGCATTCGGATTGCCTTTCATCATCAAACGAAGAGTAGAGGCAAAACTCTGATATGAATCAGGAAGACCATTCAAAACGGTCTGCACAAGTGAGCTATCTGGTATAACCTCATCAGCAGAAATCAATTGTTCCTTCAGGTCTTTGATCTTTGTAAGAAAACTGTCCATAGAATCACCTTCATTCATGTGCTCACTCTCCAACGGTCTGCACAAGTGAGCTATCTGGTATAACCTCATCAGCAGAAATCAATTGTTCCTTCAGGTCTTTGATCTTTGTAAGAAAACTGTCCATAGAATCACCTTCATTCATGTGCTCACTCTCCAACACCTGTATTTGCAGTACCTGTCGTTACAGGTGTAACAGGACGTCTTTCAACACCCTGCACAATGTTCCACAATCCTTTTGCAACCAGTACATGTCGCATCATATAAGCCCATAATGGGTAGTTGGTACCATCCAACTTATCCTCAACAGCCAACATACGGAATACATCACTGCTTTCAGCCATGGCCAGTGACTAAAATACCTTGATGCAGAAAATTGACTGTATCTCAAAAAGTTGAACAGAACTTCCCAGACGAGTTCTGCTAGACCTGTAGCAGACTTTGAGACGCTTAAACTGGCGAACAGAAACTGGTATATACCTTTGGCACAAAAGGACGAAATAGCCTGCACAAGCACTACGAAACACCCTGAGTATGCTCACCAAATTTTGTGCGAATCTGAGACTGCAAACGGAGGAGTGTCGACGGCGCCCTAGAAGAAGCAACGACCTGCTCTGATACCAATTGTTGGAGTTAGACTTCTGCGGAAGCACGCGAACAGCACAAGGAAGAAGAAGAAGCTTAGAGCACAACACACACGACTGAATGTATTACTTGAGAATGTACGAAGATGAATAGCCCATTAGGGCAATAGGCGTATATACAAGCCGGGGGAAAAAAACCTCCTAACGAGGGAAAAAAGTGCCCCGGTGGTCCTAGAGTGTTCACACACATCACTACCTAAATATATCAACAAGTATTGGCAGCAGATTGTGTCTTTTCACATGGCACCATAGTAATGTCAAAGAGAAAACTTATCATGGAACTAAAAATGATGGGACAATTCGGCAAGGCCATTAATAATGAGTACCTTATTGGCAAGGGTAGTTGGGCGGAAAATATCATTTGGCTTCTTGTTAAAGCACTCAATATTCAAGGAAAACATTTTTGCATCAATAGGGCATTTTATAGCTATATATGTATGGTGACAATGACCCAGGTGAGTTGGGTTGAATTTATCTACTCAAATATTTCTAGATAAAACTAGTGATTAATTGAGCACAATGGAATGATGTGCCAAAATTCTCAAACATGGGTAGGTCATAATCTTTCCCTAGTCTACCTCCCCACCTTTGCCCAAGTGCCACTCCAATTTGCATTCAAAATATATTAGTGATCCTACCTCTACATGCTCATCCTAACCCTCCAGACTCTCTTAATACATCTATCCCTTCTATTGATAGATTTGAAGAGGTGTATGAATCCATCCATAACTTTTATCAACTTCACCCAAATCGACAACAACAAGCTCATGACCAACAATAGGAATAGGAGCATCCCTTTGTCCAATGACTACATTCATCAAGCTCCCCTCCATACTTGGCTCCTCCCAATAATTAGCAAAAGGAATAGAAACAACATTAGAAATAAGAGGAACCACATAGCCCACAAAAAGCTCAAACATAAGTGCAATAAAAAAACACAACACCAAGATGCCTCCACCCACACCTAAGAGTTGACCTATGATGACACTTATTACTCATCCTACACTTCATCCTAGGTAATATCCAAAACCCTATTCAGTAAATCCCAACCATGCAATTTCCATTGACTTTTCAACTGGACTATTTTCTAGAAATCACTTATCACGTGCATTTTTCCACTATCACCAATATTTATATCCATAACCATAGTAATGGTTTCATCCTACTACCTAAATAAGAAAATAATGAATTCTAATAGACTATTCAAACCCTAAAATAGCACAATGTATAACTGACTAAGAATCAACAACAAACTCAAGTAGAGCACCAAAATGTTACAAAGGTCCATGATGAACTAGGCTATCTCTAGAAAATAATAGATACATTTAAGGAACAAATAAAAGAGAAGGAAGGACGCAAATATTAGGAAAACTTTTGTTGATATATTTTCGTAGTGATTTGTGTGAAGACACTTAGGACTGTCGGGGTACTTTTTTCCCTATTTAGAAGGTTTTTCCCTTGGCTTTTATATACACCTATAACCTTAATGGGTGACTTATCTTTGTATATTTTCACTTGGTAATACATTCAGTATTGTGTGTTCTGCTCCAAGTTTCTTCTTCTTCCTTGTGTTGTTCGTGTGCTTTTATAGACCTCAAACTCCAACAATTGGTATCAGAGTAGGTTGCCACTTCATCTAGGGCGTTGCAAACACCCCTTTGGTCATAGTCTCAAAATTGCATGAAAATTGGTGAGGATACTCAGGGCGATTAGGAGTTCAAAACATCTTTTTTGTTTGGTGTCAATTTTGATTTGAGCTCATTTCAACCTCAAAATGCACTATCATAGTGCCTATGCATGCAATTTGGTGCATATGTGCCAAACGTATATACAGGTTTGCTAGTACAAGTGCCTCAAAGTGTATTATAGGTTTAGCAGAGATTGACAAGGTAGCTCTATTTTATAAACCTTTTTGAGATATGGTCATTTTGCTACATCAAGGTATTCTAATCAGTGGCCATGGCTAAAAACAATGATTTATTCCATATGTTGACCGTTGACGACAAGTTGGATGGTACCAATTATCTATTATAGGCATATATGATTCATCATGTACTGGTCATAAGACAATTGTGGAATATTATGCAAGGTATTGAAAAATGACCTACTACTACAAATACAATTATTGAAGGTGATGGAGATGGTCTTGAAGATGATGATCTTCATATTCTTGTTTAGGATGTGTTTTCTATTGCACCTACTACAATCAAGCTCTCTTACCTAGTTAAAAGGGCAAAGGTAAATGGAGCTCATCTACTAGTAAACAGAAATATGGTAGTTTTGCATAGTAAAAAAGGAAAGACAAAGATGAGAAGAAAACAAAAAAGCAAAAATATTTTTGCAAATTCTGTAAAGGAAATGATCATGTCATAAAGAGATGTCCAAAACCTGGCTACAAAGATGCAAAGAAGAAAGGGGCTAGAATGGTTGTTGCAAAAGCCTCTACATCTAATCAGAATCTGTTAATCTTGTACAGAATGAAGAATGGGCATTTACTACTATTTGTCGTTATGACCCATTTTCTCATGAACAATGTATGCATGTAGTAGAGTTAGATTTTTGGTACTTTGATAATGTGGCAACCAAAGACATTACCTCGCAGAATAGTTTCTTCAGTTCACTTGAGCCTACCCCTTCTAGAAGTACTATCACATGAACTAACAACTCCTCCTATCCTATAATGGGAGCTGATAAGATCATTCTGACTACTCCTAATGGTAGTTCTTTCACATTATCGGATGTTTTGTTTGTGCAAGGGATCAAGAAAAATCTATTGTCACTTTCAGCATAAGCCAAGATTTGCTTGGTTATCAAATTTATTGATGGAAGATATAAATTTCATGATCCGTCAAATGGTGATGTTATTTTTGCTTCTAGCATTTTATGTTGTGGATTTTATAAGGTCATAGACTATGCCAAATCTGTGATTGATTCAACATGTAGAGTTCAAGATTCTTTGGCTATCTCAAATACAAGACTTTGGCATGCATGATTTTTTGTAACCTAGAAGGGGTAGATTCTAAGTTGTAGATCCTTAGGTAGATGGTATCGATGATATGGTGTATGTCATTGTATGAATTTTAATGCTACTTTTTACATTTCTTTGCAATCTATTGTTTAAACACTATCCATTTTATGTTAAGTGATTTAATTCCTAAGTATCTACTTCTATAATACAATCTTTGATTCTCCTTTTTGAGTGCTCCTTTTGGTCCATCAACATAATATTGCACCTATAGAAAAATATTCATTTCATATTGAGAGTAGTAAGATTACTGGCTAAGTGCCTCAAATAATAGATCAAGAGCCGATTCGATCGACCATAATTCTTTTCATATTAGTTTCCATCAAAATCTCATACAGAGAGTGAGGGGAGAGAGAGAGAGAGAGAGAGAGAGAGAGAGAGAACTCGATTTGTTGTTTGCTCTAAGAGATGAAAGAGATGGAGAGAGAGAGAGAGAGAGAAAGAGAGATAGAGAGACATAGAGATAGAGAGACAAAGAGATAGAGAGGAAGAGAGACAAAGAGACAGAGAGATAGAGAGATAGAGAGATAGAGAGATAGAGAGATAGAGAGATAGAGAGATAGAGAGATAGAGATATAGAGAGATAGAGAGATAGAGAGATAGAGAGATAGAGAGATAGAGAGATAGAGAGATAGAGAGATAGAGAGATAGAGAGATAGAGAGATAGAGAGATAGAGAGATAGAGACACAGAGAGATAGAGACACAGAGAGATAGAGAGACAAAGAGAGAGAGAAATATAGAGAGAGTTTTGGAGCATTGTGTGCAAATCAGAGAGAGAAAGAGAGAGAGAGAGAGAGAGAGAGAGAGAGAGAGAGAGTTATGAATCCATTACTTTATTAGACAGACAAACAAAGTAATTATGGTGCTTTCATAGAGAACAAAAGAAAGAGAGATAGAGAGAGAAAGGTAGATAGAGAGAGAGAGAGAAATTGGAGATCGGTACAAACAAATATGGTGACTCGATGCAGTGGCATTGGGGGAGATAGAGAGGGAGAAAGAGAGAGAGAGAGAGAGAGAGAGAGAGAGAGAGAGAGAACTGTTGGACTTAGACATCTGTGGAAGCACGCGAATAGCACAAGGAAGAAGAAGAAGAAGCTTGGAGCACAACACACAAGATTGAATGTATTACCACTAGAATGTACAAAGATAAGTAGCGAGGCAATAGTGTTGGGATAGATGGATGGACACTCCAAGTGATGAGTAGGTACTGCAAAATCCTGCTTAGTACCAGCCTCTTCTAGCTTCAGAGTTGATATGTGGACCCTCTTAGCTTTCCAATGACACCATAAAAGTTCCTATCTACTTTGGAAATGATGTATGAAAAGATTGAATCAAAACAGACTACTTCTAAATAGAAAGATTCAAGAAAACCTTCTATTTTGGATCATATACTTACTGCTTGTAATGCTCAGTGCTACCAGTACAGCAAGAGTTGGAAAAATTCCTTTTAGAAGTATCTAACTAGCTTATTAAGCTAATGATTCCAAGTGGAATCACTTGAAATGATCCACTATACACCGAGAAATCAATTTAGCAAATTAATCATTACCCCTGATTTTTTAGGACCTCTGTAGAGTTTGACCAGTGAGTGCTTCGACGTGCTTTTCTCCAAATTGGATAAATGGATTTGCTTCAATCTTTTTCAGCATGTAGATAACTTTGAGCTGATTCCAACAAGCTATAGATCATGAACTTGGTGGAGAAATGAGTGACATATGAGCATCACAAGTTGATAGTGAGAAATGACTATAATAGAGATATCATAGATGAACAATGTAGGTATAATGTATTAATGAACAATGTTTTACAAGATCATATGCTTGGTAATCATAGCCTTATGGTAGACATTATTGTAGGCTACAATGTAGGCCTTACACACATATAAAATGGCAATGGAGAGCTCGAGAAAATTATCACACTCTCACCGCAACTTTTTCAAGAGAGTTTATATAGGTATTCCATTCAAGTTTGAATTTGAATTCAACTTTTGGCTCTCTCTAAAAGTGATCCTTCAATCTCGGAGATATTCCCTAAATGTAGTTGTTACTTTCTTCACTAACAAGTCCACGACTTGTTAGGTAGATGATACAAATATTCTTAAGTCAAAATGAAATGACTTTTACAAAGGTAAAGAGGTAAATCTCCACTAGCAATGGTTTTCATGGAACTTCACATCTTTATGAACCTCAAGCCAAATCTGTGGGCTTGGACTTTGCACCAACAGCTCCCCCTCAAGCCAAACATTTTGGCTTAGTCTTCATCTTTAATCTTCATGAATATCCTACAATCCAACCATTGATTTGAACCTGCAAAGTTTTGTACCATCTAATGATTTAGTCAACAAATCTGCACATTGCATATTAGTTTATACATATCCTAGCTTAATATCTTTGCTTAATAGCTTCTCTCTCACATAATGATAGTGGACCTCTATATGCTTGGTCCTAGCATGATAAATAGGATTAGCTGCAAGGTGTAATGAACTTGTATTATCCCCAAAAATCATTGGAGATGTAGTATGTAAGCCCAATTCTGTATATAACAATCTGATCCATATGGCCTCTTGAGTGGCATTGGCCAATCCTCTATACTCTGCCTCTGTAGAAGATAAAGAAACAGTAGGTTGCGTCTTTGAAGACCATGATATTGGCGTATCACTTGCAAATGAAAGGTATCTTGAGATACTCCTCCTATCATCTTTGCATCCTGGCCAATCTGCATCTGAATAAATTTTAATGTCCAAGTCTGATGTATAAGGGGAATACAAACCATGATGTTGAGTACCCTTAAGGTACTTCAAGATCCTTTTGGCAGCCTCCAAGTGAGGTGTCCTAGGCTTGTGCATAAACTGACTTAGCACACTTACTCCATAAGCAATGTATATCCTTGTCAAGGTAGCATAATTCAAGCTTCCCACTATGCTTTGATAACATGTAATGTCCTCAATTACATCACCTTCATGAGCACTTAACTTTAGGTTTACCTCCATTGGAGTACTTGCAACTTTGGCATCCTGCAAATGAAACTTCTTCAACATATCCTGTACATACTTTCTCTGAGTAATGTAAATTCCAGAGTTAGTATAGACCAATTCAAGTCCAAGAAAGTATTTTAGTGATCCAAGGTCACTAATTTTGAACTCCTTCATCATCTGATTCTTGATCTGTTTGATGCCATTAGCATCATTACCTATAAGTATGATATCATCAACATATACACATAGGTATATTACCTCTGAATTACTTCTCTTGATGAATAGAGAAATATATGCTTTACTCATTACAAAACCTTGAGCTTGAAGATATGTGATCAACCTATGGTTCCATGCCCTAAGTGCCTACTTCAATCCATAAAGAGCTTTATTCAATTTGCATACATATATTACCTTGTTTGGATCCTCATAGCCATGAGGTTGTGACATGTACACCTCCTCTGAAATCCAGCCATTTAGAAATGCATTTTTTACATCCAACTGATACATGTTCCAATTCTTTGATGCAGCCACACTTACCAATATCCTAATGGTTGGCATTCTGGCCACAGGTGAGAAGGTTTCCTCATAGTCAATGCCTTGGGTTTGTGCAAAACCCTTAGCCACAAGTCTAGCTTTGTACCTGCTTATTGACCCATCAAAATTTCTTTTTATCTTATAGATCCATCTAGAACCAATTACCTTCAGAGACTCCTTCTTTGGTACTAGTTCCCAAGTATCACTCTCCTTGATTGCTTCAATCTCCTCATCCATAGCTTCCTTCCATTCTGCCTTGGTCTTAGCTTCTTCATATGATGCTGGTTCTTCAATTGATAAATCTTTTGCAAGATAAACAGATTGCTTAGTAACAAGAGAAGTGCCATACCCATATCTGATTGGCTTCTTGCTCTGTCTTTGTGATCTTTTGATTGCTTGATTAGATGATTCAGGTATATCTTTCTTCATCTTGAGTTTTCCTTTGGACTTCCATGCCTTGAACTCTTCAAGGTTGATGGTTTCCTCATCATTTGAATTGGTGTCTTCATTTTGAGTAGGCTCCTCCTTAGTGAGGCTTGTAAACTCCTCTTCCAAGTCATAATGTAGTTTTACCTTCCTGCATTCACTATCAAATCAAGAGTCATTTTCATCAAAGACAACATCCCTAATGACCATGAATCCCTTGTTTGAAGGATTGTAGAACCTGTAACCTTTCTTATTTGGATCATATTCAATGAAGATGCACTTCTCTGCCCTAGGGTCTAGCTTACCTCTTATCTGAGAAGGGACATGCATATATGCTACACATCCAAATATCCTGCAATGATCAAGTGAAGGTCTTCTACCATGCCATGCTTCATATGGGGTCATCCCATCAAGAGATTTGGATGGCAACCTGTTTACCAAATAAGTGGCAGTAGATACACTCTTTGTCCACAAATAGTTAGGTAATTTTTTTCTCATTTAACATTGACCTAGTTGTTTCAACAATCAATCTATTTCTCCTTTGTGCTATCCCATTCTGCTCAGGAGTATACCTTGTGGTAATTTCTCTTTTGATTACTCTGTCCTGCAAGAATGCATCAAAATCATTTGAGAAGTACTCACCTCCTCCATCTGACCTTAGCCTTTTTAGATTTCTCCCTGTTTGATTCTCAACAAGTGCAAGATACTTTTTAAAGCAACTGAATACTTCATCTTTGTGCTTCATAAAGCACAATATAGTCCACCTACTATAATAATCAATGAAAGATACATAATACCTTGATCCAGAGATTGAGCGATCCTTGCTTGGTCCCCATACATCAATATGAACAAGTTCTAGGTAGTCCTCATGCATGTAACCTTTCCTTGAGAAGGGTAACCTGTGAGACTTTCCAAACTGACAAGCACCACATTTATAAATCATGTGTTGCTTGGATACATTAGGTATCCCAAGCACACATTGATCTCTGCATATTTGTTTCAAGGTTCTTTCATCTACATGCCCTAATCTTTTGTGCCAAATTTCAAGCTCTGATCATGTTTGATCTTTATAACTATAAAGTGCAATGTTCCTTGTATCCTCAAGTTCAAAAGTGAAAAGTCTACCTGTCTTTTGTCCTTTGGTAATTCTCTTGAACCCATGCTTGGGATCCTCCACAAATGCTCCATATTGGTTGAATCTGACCTACAAATCCTGTTCTACAATCTGTCCAACACTCATCAAATTCTTGGTAATAGTTGGTACAGAAAGAACCCTACTCAACAGATTTTTGTTCCCATCAAAGGTCTTAACATTTCCAACTTTAATCACTGAGTGCTTGGTGTCATCACCTGTTTGTACCTGATACTTACCCTTTGGTTCCTCAAGATCAGAGAGAAGAGCTACATTGCATGCCACATGATTTGAGCATCCTGATTCAATGTAGAAGAGATGATCATCATTTATACCTGGTTTTGAAGTCATGTTCATAATCAGAAGAGAATCTTCTTGCTCCTCTTTGTAGTTGTTGTAATCCTTCTTGGATTTATATCCTCCTTGGTAGTTGCTATTATAGTTGTTGTTGTAGTTGTTGTTATATCCTTTGTGGTGATTGAATCTACCTCTTGATTGTGTGTATCCACCTCTTTGATATCCTCTACCTCTCTGATTCTGAAGTTCCTGAAACACTCATCTGTAGTATGATTTGATTAACCACAAATACTGCATGGTGAGGAGTTATAAGGCCTCCCCCTACCTTGCTTACCTCCTCTGCCCCTTCCTCTTGATGATCTACCTCTCCTTGCATAGTTGGCTTGGGAGGTAGTCCCTTCATCTTCTACCTTCTTGTTCTTGCCTTTCTCTTTAGACTTATTCTTATCAGTGTATAGGGCAGAAGAGCTATTACCTCTTGATGAGTACCCATTCTTGTTGAGCTTGGCTTCATGGGTGAATAGTTGCCCCATGAGTGTGGTAAGGTCTAGAATCTGCATGTCCATGTACAAGTCCATGGCAGTTGTGAAGCACTCCCACTTATCATCTGCTTTAATACCATTGATAACTTGCCTTACAATCTGCTCCTCTTCAATTTCTTCTCCTATGCTTGCCAACTGATCTGCTACATCTTTGACTTTGTTCACATACTCGGAGATATCTTGCTTAGGTTTCTTCCTTTGAGTTGTGAATTCAATCCACAATTAATTCTTCGTGGCCCTTTTGTTGGAAGAGAAATAAGAAGACAATGTTTCCCAAGTCTCTTGGGTGCCTTATAGTTACTAATATTTAGAAGAAGAAAATCAAAGATTGAGTTGAGTAAATAAGACCTTGCTAGTGCATCCTTGGCACACCATGTGTTGATTCTTTCATGCTCTTCCCTTGTAGGTTGTCCTTTGCTTCTGAATATGGGCATCTCTTCATCTCTTGAGATGTATCCATAGAGGCTCCTTCCTTGTAAGTATGTCTTCATCCTTAGAGACCATGCATAGTTGTTCCTGTCCAATTTATCAATGAAAGAAGGAAAACCATCTCCCATTTTACCTTAGCTTTACTCTGATACCATTGTTGGGATAGATGGATGGACACTCCAAGTGATGAGTAGGTACTGCCGAATCTTGCTTAGTACTAGTCACTTCCAGCTTCAGAGTTGATATGTGGACGCTCTTAGCTTTCCAATGAAACCATAAAAGTGCCTATGTACTTTTGAAATGATGTATGAAAAGATTGAATCAAAACAGACTACTTCTAAATAGAAAGATTCAAGAAAACCTTCTATTTTGGATCATATACCTGCTGCTTGTAATGCTCAGTGCTACCAGTACAGTAGGAGTTGGAAAAATTCCTTTTAGAGGTATCTAATTAGCTTAGTAAGCTAATGATTCCAAGTGGAATCACTTGAAATGATCCGCTATACACAGAGAAATCAATTTAGCAAATTAATCATTACCCCAGATTTTTTAGGACCTCTGTAGAGTTTGACCATTGAGTGATTTGATGTGATTTTCTCCAAATTCGATGAATGGATTTGCTTCAAACCTTTTCAGAATGTAGATAACTTTGAGCTGATTCCAAGAAGCTATAGATCATGAAATTTTGTGGAGAAATGAGTGAGATATGAGCAGCACAAGTTGATAGTGAGAAATGACTATAACAGAAATATCATAGATGAACAATGTAGGTATAATGTATTAATGAACAATGTTCTATAAGATCATAGGCTTGTTAATCATAGCCTTATGATAGAGATTAGTTTAGGCTACAATGTAGGCCTTACACACATACAAAATGGCAATGGAGAGCTCAGGAAAATGATCACACTCTCACCGCGACTTTTTCAAGTGAGTTTATATAGGTGTTCCATTCAAGTTTGAATTTGAATTCAACTTTTGGCTCTCTCTAAAAGTGAACCTTCAATCTAGGAGATATTCCCTAAATGTAGTTGTTACTTTCTTAACTAACAAGTCCACGAGTTGTTAGGTAGATGATACAAATATTCTCAATTCAAAAAGAAATGACTTTTACAAAGGTAAAGAGGTAAATCTCCATTAGCAACGGTTTTCATGGAACTTCACATCTTTATGAACCTCAAGCCAAATTATTGGGCTTGGACTTTGCACCAACAAATAGGGGTACATAAAAGCTGGGGAAAAATACCTCCTAAAGAGGGAAAAAAGTAACCCCGTGGTCCTATAGTGTTCACACACCTCACTACCTAAATATATAAAAAATCCCCCCTACGAGTGATACAGTGAACAAGAAGCTGGCACTCATGTATAAGGAAGTGCCAAGCTATGTGGAATCAATCCACAAAAGGAAGTAAGCCCAAAGCTTTGCAGAAAGCTTCAAGCTTCTCCCTAGGCAGAGCCTTCGTAAAAAGGTCTGCAATGTTCTCTTGCATGGGCACATATGCCAAGTTGATCTCCCCAGCAGAGAACCTCCCCCTGACAAAATGATAATGCACCTCAATGTGCTTAGTGCAAG
This sequence comes from Ceratopteris richardii, assembly GCA_020310875.1. NCBI lineage: Eukaryota > Viridiplantae > Streptophyta > Polypodiopsida > Polypodiales > Pteridaceae > Ceratopteris > Ceratopteris richardii. The sequence goes on from CM035417.1 coordinate 142,541,794, forward strand.
CATAGAACACAGGGTTCCTCACAATTGCCAATGTGCTCTGACTGTCAGTGAAGATGGTGGTGGCAGAAGACTAACCAACACCCAAATTCCATATGATGTCTGAGCCACACATGCTCAACGGTCGTTGTGAAAGCTGCCCTATACTCAGCCTCACAACTGGAAGTGGCCACAATATGCTGCTTCTTGCTCAGCCAAGATATACATGAGCTACCAAGCATGAAGCAAAAGCCACTAGTGGACACATGAGTGTCATAGAAACCAACCCAATCACTATCAGAAAAAGCATGCAAATCTAACAGTAGTGATCCCCCTTGGGATAAAACAATCCAAGTAGTCGGGTACTATGCAAGTAGCGAAAGACGTGTTTAACCACCTGCCAATGCTTGATACTTGGGCAATGCATAAACCTGCTCATCTGTGAGATAGCAAATTGAATATCTAGCCTAGTAATGCATAAGTAAATCAAGCATCCAAATAGGTTGTTGATAGAGAACAACATCAAATGCATCTTTAGCATCATGAAGACTCAATCATAAACCTGTCTCCATAGGAGTGGCAATAGGCTTACAGTCTTCAAGGCCAAAATATGGCAATAATGTGTCAATATATTTCGTTTGACACAAAGTCATTCCACCATCAACTTGCATAAATTGAATGCCCAAATAGTGATGCAAATGCCCCAAATGAGACATCTCAAATGAGGCATGCAAATCAGCCTTCAAATCAGCAATATGTGTGTCATGAGGACTGGTGAGCAGCATGTCATCAACATACACCACAATGATCAGAAGAACATCATTAGCACGCTTAACATATAAGGTGCTTTCAGTTGGATTGTTCTCAAAACCATGTGCAATCAGATAGGCATGTATCTTTTCATATCAAGCACGTTGTCGTTGGGTTCGTGAAAAGGAGGTTGCAAGAGAAAGGGCTCGTCTTTTTGTGCAATGTAACAGCATATGAATTTGATATAGATAGGTTGGAAGTTCCAACTATGATTCTTTACAACGATTCTATAGGAACTCTACGATAAGTGCATGAGCGAATAAACCTTTTTATTGTTGTTCCTTATATATACTTGAATCACTTGGTATGAAACTCTTCGTATCTTGCACATGTATATGTGTTTCCATCAAGTTTTCTTCATAATATGATAATATTCAGTTGTTTTAATTAAGAACATCGCAGAAATTATTCACTACTAAAAGCAAACCGAAATCGCAGCTTAAAACATCAGATGATTGATGGGCTTTGACTCGTGCTAGCATTCAGCTTCCTCCTTGAATCATGGGGTATAGCAGTACATAACTAAGTACAACGTGTCAATTCTTTTGTTTAAGTTGAAGTTAGTTGTGCTTTCCCTTATCCAGTGTGGTAAAGAATACGACGGCTAATGCTTTCATTCCTTTAGGGATCTCATGGGGAAACGGTGGTAGATGCAAAATAAGCTTCAGCTAGCTATATGTTTACTAACATTATTTCATTGGTCTAACATACAGAGATGTAAGGCTTACAGAAGACTGCAATTTTATCATGATGAACCCTATTAAGCATTGATATACTAATATTGCAGGCTAACGTGCGTCAGTTATACATCCGAAGTCAACTGAGAGTTTGTAAGGAGGTTTCAGACAAGAGCTTGTAGCATATACTGCCAGCAAAGATTATCAATGAGTTGCGCCTTCATTCTGCATGCATACATGATAGGATCTTCTCTTCCTTACTCTTGACAGAAACATGAAACTTATTGTTTACCACATTAACTATGATAAGCAGATCAAGGAAAACGATATACGATTTACGTCAGCATCACTAGAATCTCTCGAAGGAAACCTTTGAATGGAATGGCAGATTAGAGCTCTACTCAGATTACTGTCGGAGGTATTTCAGCATGATTGAAGTTGTTTATGAGTTGCAAATGACATCTTCAGAATTTAAGCATAATTACGGGAAAAGAAAAGGGAGTATAAACAGCACTATTGATGGTTCAGAATAACGCAATTCTAACTTAATCCTTCATTAACTGTTGATTTCATGGTAGCATCAGACGGGGCAAAGGTTTGTTCTCAGATTCAAATGAAGAAAACATCATCATAATCGACAGAATTAATTAACATAAAAGCATAAAAAAGATTTGACATTAGCGAGTACAAGCACAGATCTCTCTGTGTCTTCGCATATGTATTTGAGTGAAAATTGTACCTGGGTAATTAAGCTTTTTTTTTTTCAATATAAAGGAAGTTCGGCATTGGCCTACTCTCCCGGACTTGAATTAAATAAAGAAAAGTACAAGAGAAGGGGACTAGTGCCCACGGGACCCCCCAAATCCCACAAAGCAGGGTAATTAAGCTTTGTGGTAAGCTTTGGTCATTCATTCGATGTGCATAAAGGTCAGCAATTACATTCAGGTAATTAACTTCGATTGTAGCAAAATCATCATTTGTCTCTCCTTCATTCATCAGAATCTTCAAGTCATTATCTTTATCACCAAAGCTTGTTGCACTCTTGAGCTACAGCGGATTCTGCTTTCGCATGCAAGCACTTGATTTTCCCATCATCTCCCCTTTCTGATTTAGACTAACAGTTACATCCAAGCTTTCGTTTGCTCCTCTTATCCATAAATTGAGTGATTCTCGGATTAAAGCTGACCATTCATAGTTATTGACACAACTACTGATAGAGGAGATAAACAAGACATGCCGCTACTGACGTGGTCTGCCCATATCATGTAAACAACTTTTGATGTTTGTATGAAGTTGACACGGCTCTCCTCCCCGTCCTCGTACACCCCTTGGATCTCCCTATTTGTTTCTGCCGCCAAATCCCCACTCCCCTATGCTTACTTTAAACCATATAATGCCTTCTTTAACCTACACAACTAGTTTTCATGCCCTTTCTACACAAAGCCATGATGCTAACAAACATACACTTCTTCATGCAAGTCACCATTCAAAAATATTGTTTTAATGTCTAACTAATGTACATTCCAACCATGATGAGCTGCAAGTGCACAGAAGCTATGAACAGTAGTCATTCGGCAAGTAGGCGCAAAGGTTTCATCAAAATCAATGCCTCTTTCCTGCACATAAACCTTTGCAACATGCCTAGCCTTATACCTGACAACTGTTCCATCAGGTTTACACTTGAGCTTGTATACCCACTTAGTGCCAATGGTCTTCTTGCCAGGAGGCAAGTCACATAAAGTCTAGGTATCATTTTTCATGATAGCATCATATTCAGATTGCATTGCAGCCATCCAATGTTCAGAATTTTGTGCTTCATCAAATGAAACAGATTCAGTCTCATCACAAAGACTAGAGGCAGCCATAGCATAGCAATTTGATGCAAAAGATGCACTGTGAGAGCCTGAACGAGTAACAATATGACAAAGATGCATCTAATTTTTTGTCATACAAAGTGTACACTAGCCATTTTTGCATAGTTTGTTCCTACTCGATATCAACTCTTTCATCAACAAGTGCATCATGTAAATCTCTATTAGAAATGGAATGATCCGCATCATCACATGAACTGCAAAGGTTGAGAAGTTGCCTCATCGGGACCAGCACTAGATTGTCCACCTGTAAAAAGAGGTAGCAAAGTATCATACATGTCTTTGGAGCTAACAAATGTCTCCTTCGTACATGAAAGTAAGATCTGAATAGCATCTTCCACAAAAACAACATCACGGCTAACCAGAATGTGTTTAGTCTATGGATGATACAGACGATAGCCTTTGCTTTTAGAATTGTACCCAAAGAAAATACATTTTATTGCTTTATCATCCAATTTTCTACGATGTTGTGCAGGCATTAATGCATATGCCAAACAACCAAAAACATGCAGATGAGAAACAAATGGCTTGCGACCATGCCAAGCCTCATATGGATTGATAGATTGTAGTGCTTTAGTGGGACAATTGTTAAGTACATATGTTGCATACATGACAGCCTCAAGCTAGAAGCTATGTGGTAAAGCCTAACTCTTGACCATATACCTCGCCATCTCCATGAGTAACCTGTTCTTTCGTTCAACAACTCCATTATGTTGAGGTGTGTATGGCACTGTACACTAATATTTTATCCCATGTTCAGCCAGAAATGCAATAAGTCAAAAGACATATATTCCCCCCCTCGATCAGAATGGAGGGTGCCCATTTTACATGCTGACAGATTTTCAGCCAAAACTATAAACTATTTGAAGCACATAAACACTTCGGACTTTGCTTGGAGTGGATATACCCATGCATGCCTGGAAAAATCATCAATGAAAGTCATGAAGTAAAGATACTTTCCAAAAGAAGGTGTCTGCATAGGACCACAGACATCACTATGTACAAGCTGTAATTTCTGAGTAGCTGGAACTGAACCATCTTTTGGAAAGGAGGAATGCTGCATTTTGCCCAAAATACAACCTTCACAAACATGTTTTCTGAGTGCCTTAAGTTTGGGCAAAGAGGACACCATTTCATATTTCTACAGGCATAGCAAACTAGCAAAATTATGATGATCAAAGCATAGATGCCAAAGCTTTGCATCTGACATAGCCTGAGAATCATGTACTACACATGCCAAATTATTTATAGATGTTTCATAGTCTATGAGCTTATACAGTCCATGACATAAAATGCCAGAAGCAATAATGACGTCGCCATTTGACAGATCATGAACTATACATCTATCATCAACAAATTTCACAACCAAGCCAATCTTGGCCAATGCAAAAACTGATAACAGATTTTTCTTGATCCCTGGCACAAACAAAGCATGTGACAAAGTGAAAGAACAACCATCAGCAGTATTCAAAATGATCTTACCAACTCCCGTAATAGGATAAGAGGAGTTGTTGGCACATGTAATAGTATTCCCTGTAGGGTAGGCTCGGTGAAGAGAAGGTAATATGTTTGGTCACCCCACTATCAAAGTACCAAACATCTGATTCTACTGCAAACATGCACTACTCATGAGAAGATGGGTCAAAACTCCAAACAGTAGTAAACGCCCATTCTTCATCCTACACAAGATTAGCAAACTATGTTTTTGGTGTAGAGGCCTTTGCAACAACCATTCTCGCCTCTTTCTTCTTTGCCTCTTTAGAAGCCAGTTTTGGACAGCTCTTAATGACATGATTATTTGCTTTACAGTACTTGCAAAACAAGTTTTGCTTTTCTGATTTCTTCTCATCTTTTTCTTCGTTCTTCGAATGTTCAGCATTTGCATATTTCTGCTTACTAGTACTTCATTTTCCTTTACCCATCTGACTAGCCAGGAAGGCTTGATCTGCAACACGCATAATAGACATGTTCTGCCTAGACTGGTCTTCCTATAAAAAAAACAGAAACTAACTCTTCAAATGTTAAGGCATTTGGATTGCCTTTCATCATCAAACGAAGAGTAGAAGCAAAACTCTACTATGAGTCGAGAAGACCATTTACAACAGTCTGCACAAGTGAACTGTCAAGAAGGACTTCATCTACAAAAATCAATTGTTCCTTCAAATCCTTGATCTTTGTCAAAAAATTATCCATAGAATCACCTTCTTTGATGTGCTCACTCTCGAACTATTTTTCGAGGTAAGCAACGCGAGCCTCATTCCTAGCCTGGTACAATGTGGTAAGTGTATCCCAAGCATCCTTAGCTGTTATGCAAGAGCGAATGTGCGGAATAATGGCACGTTTAATAGACAAAGCTATCAATGCATGTGCCTGAGCGTCTTTGCCATCCCAATGAATTTTCTCTATAGTAGGTGCAACAAAAACAGAAGCATGAACAGGAATATATAGAATATCACCATCTTTGACACCTTCTGCATCAGCTTCAATACTTGTAGTTGTAACAATTGTAGGTGTGACAGGATGTTTTTCAACACCCTGCACAATGTTCTAGAGTCCTTTGCAATCAATACATGTCACATCATATAATCCCATAATGGGTAGTTGGTACCATCCAACTTATCCTCAACAGCCAGTATATAGAATACATCACTGCTTTCAGCCATGGCTAGTTACTAAAATACCTTGATGCAGAAAATTGAGTGTACCTCAAAAAGTTGAACAGAATTGCCCTAATGAATTCTGCTAAACCTATAGCAGACTTCGAGACGTTTATACTAGCGAACCGAAATAGGTATATACCTTTGACACAAAAAGATTAAATAGCCTACACAAGCACTACGATAGTGTGTTCGGAGGCCAAAACGAGCTCATATCACGATTTTGGCACCACACAGCAAAGCTATTTTGATCTTTGAAACACCTTGAGTATGCTCATCAAATTTCATGCAATTATGAGACTGCAACCGAAGAGGTATCAACGATGCCGTATATGAAGTGGCGACTTGCTCTGATACCAATTATTGGAGTTAGACGTCTGCAGAAGCACGCGAAGAGCACAAGGAAGAAGAAGAAGAAGCTTGGAGCACAACACACAAGACTGAATGTATTACCACTAGAATGTACAAAGATAAGTAGCCCATTAGGGCGATAGGGGTATATACGAGCCAAGGGAAAAAACCTTCCTTAAGAGGGAAAAAAGTGCCCCAGCATTCCTAGAGTGTTCACACACATCACTACCTAAATATATCAACAAGCAGTTGAAGGATCGGGATCTGTAGAGCTTTGGGATAGGTGCATTGTTGAGAGAGAGAAAGAGAGAGAGAGAGGGGGGGTTGAAGGGTCGAGATCTACAGAGCTTTGAGGTAGGGCAATTCAAAATGAAAGAGAGAGAGAGAGAGAGAGAACTCGACCTACTACGTGCGATGAGAGATGAGAGAGAGAGAGAAAGAGAGAGAGAGAGAGGGAGAGAGAGAGAGAGAAAGAGAGAACTCGCTCTGCTATGTGTTCCAGGAGATGAGAGAGAAAGAGAGAGTTATGTAGCACTATGTGCGAATTAGAGAGAGAGGCTTATGAGTCCATTATTGTATTAGAGAGAGAAATAGAGTAGTTATGATGCTTTCACAGAGAAGAAAAAAGAAAGAGACAAATATAAAGAGAGAGAGAGAGAGGGAGAGAGATTGGAAATTGATACAGACAGATATGGTGACTCGGCACAGTGGCGATGGGAGGGAGGGAGGGAGAGAGAGAGAGAGAGAGAGAGAGAGAGAGAGAGAGAGAGAGAGAAAGAGAGAGAGAGAGAGGAGGGTAGATCACTATTGTCACCTTCAGCACACATCAAAGATGACACATTAGATGGTGAAAGAGAGAGAGAGAGGGGAGGGGAGGGGAATACAGATCAAAGATAAATTCCTACCCCTAAAGGAGATCAGATCGACATAGCAGATCAAGGTGAGAGATTGAGAGAAAGAAACAGGTACACACTGAGAGATTTAGAGAAACAGATACATTTTTTTGCACACGAAGTGATTAAGAGAGCAGAGAAAGGATCGATAGATTTGTTGAGAACAGAGAGAGAGAGAGAGGGTTATTGAATATGGGGAACATCGGTGTTGGAGAGAGAGAGAGAGAGCAGTAAAATCTATTTTGTATTAGTTGGTGTATTTTAAATTGTATTATAGATTACTTGATTAGTAAATAAAAAGAAAGGAATAAATTGAACATCATTTTTCTTTTAGGAATTAAATGGATAAGTAAAAAGAGTAGGAAGTATCAATTCAAATCAAGGAATCATTTAAAAAGAAAATATATACTTAAATTAAAGGTAAATAGTAATAATATAAAAGAAAAATAGAAAAATAAAATTATGTAAATAAAAAGAGAAATAAGATTGTAAATAAAAGGATTAGAAAAATAAAATGTAGAAAAAGAAATAAGAAGAAAGAAATTCAATAATCAAAATAAAGTAATCAAAAACATAAGTTCTTTTTCATGAGAGTCTGTTTTTTAATTCTCTTTTGTACTAATATTGATTTTTTTTCCAATTGATTTTTTTTAAAAACTCAAAGATCATCTAAAGTGAAGAGAAGAGAAGGTTCTTTTCGGCCCTATAGCTAAGAAGATTGAGCACTATCTTTTTCATCCACACTATAGTGGAGCTTGATGCGATCCTTATCTGTTTCAAGGATCCTCTCCTTCAATTTTTTCATTTAGTTTGTGTTAGGAATCTACCCCATATTTTGTATATTGCCCATGGATGACAACATTGTTGATGACTATATGATTGTTGAGGTTTCAAGTTTATCTTTGGCATCATGCATGATAGTCAATAATACGTCATCTTTTGTTTACAAATTCCCCTTGCCCTTACCTACTTCTGTGTCTATCCCTCCGATCGATTTCATCTGCAAGATCCTACTCCCACTTCTATGTGTTTCTCTTGTTTCCATGAAGCCCAAGCAAGACTCAGTAGACTATCCCTAGGAAAGGTGTCCAGCATGCAAATGCCGCTCATGGGATAAGACGATGCACACCCCCAAGGCCGATCCAACCCTACATGCATCCCTATCGTGACCTTGTCTTTGACGAGTTGAACCCAACATGAAGTGAAGCGGTTGACCTGATGATAGCAGATCCTCCACCCGCCACCCACACCTTCAGAAGATAGAAAAGAACTTTCAAGCACTTTTAGAATTACTTGTATGTACACTTTTTCAAAAATAAATGTAAAGATATTTTCACTACACAAATCCATAACCTCTACAATAGAACAGAATTCAAGGTATTCGTTTTTCAAGTTCTCTGCATACTTGCATTTCTTCATGCACATAAAAAGAAAGATTGATTTTCCTATCTGAGTTTGATCACTCATATTCTACATTAGTATAAACAATTCATTTTATGCACTCTTCAATTGTTACTTAGATTACAAAACTACGACTTTCACAAATTAGTTAAACTTCTTTAAAAAGAGCAGAAAGATAAAAAAAATCTAAAAATATCATAAAAATAAAGAAAAATACTTGAAAATTATAAAAATTAAAAACGAGTAATTCAAAAACACAAAAAGGAATTAGTTAGAATCAAATTAAAGAAAAGGGAAAAGAAAAAGAAATCAAGCTTAAATCAAAGAAAAGATCAAGAGTGAAACCAAGCTCGAAATCAAAGAAAGAAATCAAATTCAAAAGAAATAAATCAAATTTAAGAAATCAAGCAAAAGCAATTTAAGGTAGATCAAAAGAGAGGAAAGATATCAAGTGACTCAAGATATTCACAATCACTCCAAACCTAGGAATAGATTCTCCTTAGGTAGTTGATCTGAGACCAAAGAGAGAGCTTTAGACTTACTTTCACCTCCTAACTCGAGACTCATCTAGTCTCTTCTCTAAACTCTACTCGAAATTAAGAGAAATAGTCAAGCCATTTACCTTGGAAATTTTCCTTCACACTAGGACAAGCTAGAGAAGAGAGATGGAGGAATTATTTAAAGAATTAATGATTGAAAACAAGGGGCTCAAGTAGTACAAGCTATTTTAAGAGATAAAGGGAAGTTTATAGGGTTAAATGTTACTGAGTACTTGGATGTTTCTGAAGACCAAGCTCAAATCCATGGATTACCTAAAGAGATGTTGACTCATTTCTTCACTCGGGTAGTTTCGAGGTCAATTTTAGCATCCATATCAGTACATATAGAGAAGTCTTGGGTAGGTTTTAGAAACAAATTACATAAATTGTTCTACCTAGAAGACTTTATTCACAATAGTAGAGAGGGTTTTTTGCGATGGTTTCATTCCCCAAAACCCACTTCATCTTTGATGCACCTATTGAATGAGTTCCTAAGAAGGTATGTTCAACTTCCTCATGCTCACCTAGACTATTTCAAGCCTGACCTGGTGATTTCATTTATCAATATTTTTAAATCTTGAGGGGAAAATGTGGTCTTATCCATTGACTTTTTAGTACCTACTCTATGCATAGCCAAAAATTATGAATGGAGAAGTCATGAATTGTCCCGAAAATTGGAGCAAATAAAGAAGCTACATGAAACTAGTTTACATACAGCAGTTCGAATATATGCTTCCAAGAGACAACACAATCATACTATGATGTCCATATAAAAGACAAAGGTTTACATATGGGAGATCTCGTATTGGTATACACCTTGAAACAACACACTAAGAAAACTCCAACAAAGAGCTTATGGTCCCTTGATTGTACACAGAATCTCTTCCAGTGGTGCAATTATTGGCAACTCTAGATCGGGATGTTTTACCCAAATATACAAGTGGATGTCAAGTCAAAAGGTATATCAAACCTTTCAATGAAGGAATGTTAGAAAGACTCTTAAGAACACAATTTTGTGGGAAGCCAAACAAGAGGCAATAGAAAGAATGTGCCAGCGTTAGGAGCGGATTCAAGAACGAGACAAGAGATATCTTGAGGATGAAGAACTTGTATTTGTGGCCAACTACCATGCATCAAATATCAAGAAAAAATCATCATGCAAGGAAAACCTTATCAAAACCAAGGAATTGGGAATCAATAATATCTCAATAACTCAAAAAAAGAATACCAGAAAAGAAAAGTATCCAAAGCATTCCAACACAAAGAATTAAAGCCAAGGAGGTGTAGCTAATACAAAGAAAGATAAAAGGACCATAGAATTAGCACCAAGCAACAAAACAACAACAACAATGTAGATCAAAGCTTATTATATTAAATCAACAATAGGAGAAGCATTTTTCTTTGTTGCACACATGATGGGCTGAATGCATCTAGAGTATGCACAAAGGGCCACACTTCAGGACTTGCATTCGAAACATTGATTCTTTTGATCTTTTTAGTGGTGTACTTTTCCTCTTGTAGGAATAGGATTTCACTCGCTTGTACATATAGGACAAGACAATATTATTAACAAACATTCACTAACATCCACAATTATTTTCACTCACTTTGGCTATTACTAAATTTTATAGTTGATTTCAAAAACAAACAAATGAACTAGGCCAACATATACAATCCACATCAGGGGGAATCACAGCTACAAAAGGAATGCAATTATCTACATGAGCACTAATCCAAAAGCAATGGTGTACTAGTGAAGTGTTATATGCTCCATTTGCAAATGTCTATGAAAGATTCATCAAGGATGCCATCAATGGCCACCCTACCTAATGAATGTGCCACAAGAGCAAGAGGGCATCAGTTACAAGATGAAAAACCTATCCAAGAGCATATATTCCATGTGGCAATCCATATAATGGACCAATACCATCAATTTACAATGTTGAGCCAAGATTTCCATATTGTGCACAACATGCCATTCAATCCAGATGTATGGAGACAAGTTGGGGTCGATGCTTGTCTCAAGTTGCCAATTTATATACCACATTTTGAATTATGTGCTCAAGTTATGAACTCTCTTCATCTAGAAATGGATCAACTAGTAGTACCAAAAGATATAGTGATGAATCTCAAGGTAATTACCAAGACAATAAGATTTACACATGAAATAATCAAAGGAGCTTTTAGATGGAGAAAAGATGTTCAAGTAGATCAGAAGGGAGAGGAACATGATGTTGAAAAGAGAACCTTAATGAATATCAATAGAACCAACATTGAAGAAGCATTACGATTGGTGCATCAACATTTTTGTTTCCCTAGTATGAATCATTACACTACAGCCTTGAAAATTGTAGGTCAATTTCTATCACATGCAATAAAGCAGCTGGGAAATCAGATAAATCTCACACCTTACATCCAAGAATGATTGTTTGAAGCTAAAAAGCAGTGGGGCATCAAGAAGTTTCTCAATGGAGGTACTTCACTGACAATATTAATATATCATGCACTAAAGGCATGAAGAAAATTCCTATTAAAACCAACATCATTGAGAATGGCGATTAGGCATGAGTGCCAAAGAAAAAGAAAATGGTAAGTTCTTCAAGGAAAAAACAAGGGCCAGCCAAAAATGTGGGGTTCTAAAAGAGCAATGGACTATGATGAGGGAGCAACCACATCAATGACAAAAAGGGTTCATATGTTACTGTACATATTGTGGGATGTCTCGATTTTCAGTTGCTTTCAATATCCTTCGGTCTGGTGTTCGACATCTTCATTGCTCCTTGCTCCTAGGTGACCAGGCAGATCGGAGCGCAAAGTGATATCAACTAGGGTGATTTGGCTTTTCAATACCTCAATGCAAAAGTATGTCTGGTCTGATGTCCCTCCAAGTGCCCATTATATGCCTCTGAGTACGTAGTTTGATTATAATTTATCCTATGTCCTAGCATTTTACATCCAATTAACTCCCACCGACCTTCATGCCACTAACCTTAGATCCCCATCTTCAATGCCTTCTTGGGGTGCAAATCCAATATTTCCATACTACTCCCCCATGCAAAATGGATAGTTCAAAATGCCACTCATAGTAATCATGGTACAAGAAGGTGATGTAATGAAGGAGAATATGAGAAGTCTTGTGGTGGGTGAAAGAGATCGGCATTATATAAAGGACTCCTTGGTAGCCAAGAGATACATATAGATCCCTAAGTCATAGAGCATCAGCATATAAATCATTAGAGGATAAATCATCAGATTGTAGACTTCATACTAGGTCATAGGTCATCATAACACAAAAGAGTGTAGAGATACATGCAGAGATAGGTGCAAACATGCATAGAGTTAGTCAAGAGCAAATGAGGTAAAGTCCTAGTTAAGAGTGGCTAGTTCATGCAAGACTCAATACAAAGAAGACACAATAGAAGGTACACATAGAAACGCATAACTACAACCCATGCAAGTAGGTGTTGGTGTGGTAAACATAGATGTGCTCGGATTAGAGGTTATAGAGTAATGCAGCAGAGAAGGTGAAGATCAAACTTATAGAAGTAGTAGATTAGTCAATGATTCTAAGGTGATACCAAGAAGAAACTAAGTATTTCTATGGTGTTGCATGATAGTAGACTCTCCTTCTCAAGAGCTCCACAATGATATGATTGCTATAGAAAATTGAACTCCGGCATCGCACACAATACTCCATATAGGGGGTGCAGAATACACAGAGTACATAGACCATGAACATAGAGTTCGTACAGATGCATTCAAACTTAGAGTCTGTGGCTAACCAGGCCACTATATGTTTTATTAAAGAACATATACAAAAGTGTCCAGCGATCATTTGGCCATTCACATGGACACTGACAGTAACAATCTCCCACTTAAGGCCAATATGGCCAAAGTGACTATGGGATAATGATAAAGAATACTTGAGTGTAAGTATACAAACTATACCTCCCACCTGATGGGCATGTTAGACAGTATACAAGTAACTATGTAAGATCATGAATCAAGTAACCCCCATCAAGTGACAACAGTGTCGATACCTATCCTATGGTAGAGCTTTAGTCAAAGCATCTACAACATTATCTTGAGTATGAACCTTCTCAAGAATAATGTGCTTAGTAGCTAAACAATTTCTAATGAAGTGATACCGCACCTCAATGTGTTGATTCAACTTCTTTTTGAGAATTGACAAGTCATAAGAGGACTTCCCAGCAATCAACATATCATTGACATAAAGTATTAAGCATATCGGGCTCCCATCTGAGCATCTCTTTGTGTAGAGACAATGATCCTCATTGCTTTGATAATATCCTTGAAACTTCATAAAAGCATCAAACTTTTGGTACTATTGTCTAGGGGATTGTTTAAGTCCATATAAGCTCTTCTTCAACTTACAAACTAGACCTTCTTTGCTGGGAACTACATAACCATGTGGTTGTTCCATATAGATCTCATATGTAATATCTCCATGCAAGAAAGTTATTTTCACATCCACTTGGACTAGTTCTAAGTACTCCATTGCAACAAATCCAAGCAACATTCGAAGGTTAGTCATCTTGACTACTATAGAGAATATTTCCTTGAAATCAACACCATGTTGTTGCTTAAAACCCTTTGCAACAAGTCATGATTTATACTTTGGAGAAGCACTATATGATGTGAATTTTAGCTTATATACCCATGTACATGGTAAATCTTTCCTTCACTTTGGCAAAGGTACTAAATCCCAAGTACCATTCTTGTGAATAGAATCCAACTCACTCTTCATGGCCCACTCTCACGTGACATGATCCTTTGTCTGCATGGCCTTCTTGTAGCAAGAAGGCTCACCAGCATCTGTTAGCATAACAAAATCCAAACATGGAACATATCTATCAGGTGGATGTGAGACACGTGCAGAGCATCTCAATGGTTGATGAACAAGAACATTTGCAAACTGATCTTATCCGACATTCTCTTGAACATCCCTATGTGCAACATTTTTATGCATGCTAATTAGAGGATTAATATCCTCAAACACTACTCTTCTTACTTCAGCCTCCTTCATGGGTTATTTATGCATCTTAGACTCATTGAAAATGAAATCACTGCTTCTTACCATTGATCGTGTTTCAAGATCTATTGTCCTTCTCAACCATATCCAAGAAAAATGCATTTCTTTGACTTATGGTCCAACTTTTGTCTAAGATTCTTGGGTATATGAACATATGCTTCACACCCAAAAACTCAAAGATGGTCATAATATGGTGACTTCCCTATCCATAACACTTGTGGCACTTTCAAACCTTTGGTAGTACTAGGTGAAAGTTTAATCACGTGAATTACACTCAATACTTCTTCTACCCAAAAGCCTTGTGAAAGGTTTGCATGATGCAGCATAGAAACTAATCTATCCTAAATATTCCTATTCATTCTTTCAGCTACACCATTCTATATTGAGGTATAAGGAGTTGTAAACTCTCTATGAATTGCTCTAGACTAGCAGAAAAGGTTGAATTCATGTGAGCTACACTCACCCCCATTATCTGAATGTAAAGCTTTGAGCTTAGTTCCTTTTTCAGTCTGAATTGAAGCAAGCCATTTTCTGAAGGTAGGGAATACCTCATCCTTTGATTTGATAGGATATACCCATAATTTTCTAGTAGCATCATCTTTGAAAGTGGCAAAGTGAATATAACCACCTAATGACCTTGTGGGCTTAGGACCACACCCATCTGTATGAACGAGATCTAAAGGCTCAATTGAAGAGTCAATGTGTGTTTTATGCACATTCCTAGTTTGCTTTGCATAATGATAATGCTCACAGAATGAAAAATTAGAGAAAGATAACATAGGTAAGTAGCTAGAAAAAGAAAGATTTTCCATTC
The DNA here is from genome assembly GCA_020310875.1 of Ceratopteris richardii. Taxonomy (NCBI): domain Eukaryota; kingdom Viridiplantae; phylum Streptophyta; class Polypodiopsida; order Polypodiales; family Pteridaceae; genus Ceratopteris; species Ceratopteris richardii. Next base: position 142,556,836 of record CM035417.1, read on the forward strand.
CACTACGAGATATGTGGCCCACATGATCATGCCAAATACAAGACATAGGCTATTCAATAGCAGCTAACAAGTGTTCTTTTTGTGATACAAATAAAGGATAAAGTGATCTAACTTTTCTTCTTTTGCAATATTCATATTGCCCTTTGATATGTGAAACGAGTGAGCATCAAATTGACCATCTGACATCAAACTACATGATAACTGAGGTACATGGGATACATTATGCATAGTAGATTTTGAACTATTAGTGAACTGCACAACCACATCTCAATTCCCCACAATGTCACACTAGTAAGAGTCATCAAGTCTCATGGTACAAAGGGACTTTGCTGCATAATTAGAGAACCATTCTTTGTGTGGTGTCACATAGAAAGAAGCACTAGAATCTAGCACATGTGGGAAACTAGAACAGCCATAAGAGCCTCAATGGGCATAGTACTATCAAGCATCAACACATCAGCATCATAAAAAATAGCATTAATTTCTTCAATCTTCATAGTCTAAGAAGATGGTGTAGGTAGTTGTTTAACATGCCCATCAACATTCTAACCTTTATCTTTAGCATTCTTTAATGCATAGTAGTCTTTCTTCATGTGCCCTTCCTTGTGACAATAATGGCATTCAATATCCCTCTTCCTTGATTTACTTCTAGTCTTATTCCATTGACCGTTCTTTTCCTTGTTCTTGCTCCTGCCATGTTGCTGATTCGTTCCTTGGTAAGAATCATGAACATTATATGCATCTCCACTCCTTTCATGTCATTATCCATATCCATTTTTTCAGCTTGTAACTGAGAGAATATAGCACCATTCTCATTTAGATGACCAAAAACACTATTTGTGTCCTTCATGCAAAGGTCATATAACTTTCTCATTAGATACACTTTATTTGATGTCGTCTCTTTTTCATATGTAGTGCATAACTTCCTCCAAAGCTCCTCTACACTTTCACAGTCTAATATTGTAAAGTAAATATTATTTGCTAGGTACAATTGAATGGTAGACCTGGCCATTTCATCTAACTCATCCCAATCATCTTCATCCATGTCAGTAGGATTCTTTGAGATTCCATTTACTGGCTTTTATTGCCTCCTCTAAATCAGCACATCTTTAATCTGATTCTTCCATAGAGCAAATTTTGTGCCATCAAGCTTTTGGATCTTAAAATGGTCTTTTCCGTGCAAGTTATAGCTCCTCCTCGGAACATTAGCACTATAACCTGATCCACCAGAGGTGCTTGAGGCCTTTGATGCCATGATGATAGAAAATTGAGTAGAATGATAATGGAGCTAGAAGAGTCCAAATGCCATTAAGGCTCAAAGAAGGATGACCAAGTGTCAGATTCTAGGACAAAAATTAGCAGTCTTCTCAACGAAATGAATTAATGAACAGTAATGACCAACCAAAAGGATTATGTGAGAATTAATGTGCTCACACCAATAAGTGCATCAAGGAGTAAATCAACCACTGTATAGTTGAAAAATTCAAAAAATCTAGAAAACTTTTGCTAGAGTATCCTCTACAAAATGAGCATATGACCAGTGTCAAAATCTCATAAAACTACAAGTACTAACATGTTAACCTACATAATGAATCACTGACTTCACTGCATCTAATCAGTTACCCGAAAGGACCCAACTAGGCTTATCGAGCACCTATGAACAACTATCATACATATCATATGGCGAGGTTGGGTAAGTCTTCCACTTGCATCACCGAAGTGATCCCAACATCTAGGTTTCTCCCATTCAAGAAAACCTCACCACCACCCTCTTTATCAAATATAAAAGGCTTTATGCAAAAAAAATGTAACTACTATATCAATGACCACATGCACGTACATAAGTTATATCCACAAAAACGTACATACTATGTATGTGCTCAATATATGCACCAAAATGGCACGGAAAAGCTGAATTCACAACCCAAATATTGGCCAACAACACCTACAAGTGTCTATCAACTATGTTCTTTAGGCTCGAAAACCTACATGGACTTGTGGTGGTTGCTCCCACCACAATTAAAACCTTTCAAAAAACCAGTAGATTTACTAGTGTGGCTAAAATCACAGCCCCAAAATGTGAACACTTGTCATCAGAGAAGTACAAAGACCACTCTCCTTGATGTTCTTGAACATTTGTAAAGAGAACTATGCATGAAAGTACTCCAAAATGGCTCCAAGGATCACCCCAAAAATGCTTCAAAACAGGCTTTGAAAGCAAAGAATGAAGCTTTGAGGGCCAAAAACATGCTCAAGCTAATGTTAACCTTTGTCTTTCCCATTCTTCAAGAACCACAATAGTGTATCTTAGTGGCAAGAGATTACCGGTTAAGCGAGCTTTGGGGGGAACGGTACTAGGATGGGTGACCTCCTAGGAAGTATCGGGAACCTCTATCTTCCTTGATCGTTGAGGTCCTCCCTTGCATGTCACCAACAATGCCAATGGTGGCTTCAATGACATAGATGACAAGGTATGCCAGGGCATATGCCTTGATCACCACCTTAATTGTAAGCCTTGGAGAAAGCCTTGGGTGGGTGGGGGGGTTCTTGCTTCGGTCGCACAAAAGGAACAAACCTTTTGCATCAAAATGATATGATATTATTGAAGTATTTCTATGGTGATGCATGACAGTAGAATCTCCTTCTTGAGAGCTCCACAATTATACCCTTGTTGTAAAAACCCAAAATCTAGCACGGCACACAGTACTTCACACAAGGGGTGCATAATACATAGAAAACACACAATACACAAACCATGAATACAGAGTTCTTAGGTCATACAAATGAGGTCAAACTTAGATTCTGTGGTTGACCAGGCCACTATATGTTTTATTAAAGAACATATACAAAAGTGTACAACGGACATTTGGCCTTTCACATGGAGACTAATGATAGCAGACACTCGGTGGTGTTGAAGTGGAAGAAAACATGCAATGAGTGTTGTTTGAGAAGGCCAAAAGCTGAGTGTCTCAAGAAGCTCAGAAGGTTTGGGCATCAACATTGGAGAGATGAAGAAAGTTGTCAGATAGTGACTCACATCCTTGAAAGGAGCAATGATTCGGGCTCTGAGTAGTATGCATGCCAAGTACCACTTTGTCACCAAAGGACTATGAGAGGTCATGGACTAATGATGTGGTGATCCTATGGAAGGCTAGAATTAGAGGTGATTGTTTGGGTGATCAACAATTGGGGGTAGTGTGTTTGGTCTCCTCTTCTTCTTTATGAGGACCTTTCAGTTCCTCCTCCCTTGGTGTCTTTGGCTACAAGATTCATGCAACTAAAGAGCCTTTGTCGTCAAGGAAAAATACATTTATCTATGAAAACATATCCATATTAGGATTAAATAACTATAATTCTCTATTATGGTCTATTTCAAGCAGGATTTCTACAGATTTGTAAGCATCACTTGGTGATTCATTTCAATTTTGTAACGCATTCAAAAATAATACAACATATTTACATTTAGTTAACTTCCTTCTTGTATCTCCCTAATTGGCATCTTATTTAGCACAAGTTATTTACAAGAGTGTCAATTGTAGTATCTGTACATATGATGCATATACCTACGATGAGTCTATCCTAGCCTCTTTTGTTTTGTGACAAACAAGATACCTCCCTAGCTGAATATGGAAGAAAAAGCAAAATAGCATCGGATCTATATAATTGCATATTGAGCTGTACAATTTTGGCATGTCTAGTGGGAACTAGGGTTCGATAACTTGTTCATCGGTCATGTCCAAGCTGTCTATGAACAAAACACATTCACGGCCTACATCTCTTAGTCTAGAGCATAGCATTATCATTCGTGAAAGGTCTAAGGGAAAGCAAAGATTCATAAAACAACCCGAGATGGCTCAAGGTGGCTTAAAATTTCTTCTTTAGCATATTAGCATTGAGTTCCTTGACTTCAAAGGAGCTTTGACAGAAGATCCTGATAGCCATGTCAGGCATTTTCTCACATTGTGTAAAAAGCTGAGGATTGCAAGGGCGTATTGATGCCTTCATGGCCTTCTTCCTAGCAACCTTCGATGTGTTGGCTAATAAATGGTCCATTCAGTTTGAGGAAAACCATTTTACAACATGGAAGGAGATGAAGACTTAGTTTTCCTTTACATTTTGACCAAGAAACTCTACCAACCAAGTGCTAGATGAGCTTAAGAATCTAAACCTAAGAAAGGGTGAATCCTTCTTGAAGTTAATGACAAGCACGAAGGCATTAGTAGCCAAGCTATCAACTAGCCTATGCAATTTTCTAATTAAGAAATGGCTAGATAAGGAACTCCCACTACTCACAAGACATAATCTTTATGACATGTTAGCACCAAGTGCCCCGATAGAAGACTTTGTCGATATGGCTACAAGGATCGAGTAGGCTTGAGTTCACTTGAATGACTCCATGTCTCATATCGAGTGCTGGACTAATATCTCAAGAAAACAATGATTCATAAGTGCTAAGGAGGATACAGTAGCAAAGGTGAAGAAGGAAACCAAATAATTGAGGGAGCAAGAAATGAAATCGAGCCCTTGGTGTATGATTTTCCATCAACAAGAGCATCCACAGACAGAATTCCCTAAAAAAGTAATCTACCAGTTTTGTGGAAACCGAGGACATGAGGCAAGCAACCATTATTATCTGAGGGTATGGTGGAGCCGCAAGCACCTGCATACTAGGGGCACCTAACTAGACAAGCACCACCCATGGTTCCTATGACTTAGTCGATGGTGGTAGTACCATGAACAATCCTTGGTATTGTTCATACAATATTGAATTTTTATTCTTCTCTTGCTAATGTTGGCGTATAGAATAATATGAATGATCAAGCATCAGCATTTAGAAATAGGGATCATTGGCCCATATTTTGTTATAGATATGGAGAATATGGCCATGTGCAACCTTGCTGCCTCTTACCAAAAAGCCCACCTCCTTTCTCCAATTGTCCAAAGTCAAGAGATCACCACACAAAAGACTGGTCGAAGTAGGCTACCATGAATCAAAATCAAGTAAATAATGCTTTTCACATCATGATACATCCACCTCCATACCAAAATACTCAACGACGGTCACCCATGGCTAGTGTGGTACAATTAATAAAGATCTCTCCAATACAAGTACTAATAAGGGCTCAAAGGACTGTAGAATAAAAGATGGAGGCAACAAAAAACAAGAGTAATAGCTCAAGATAGAGAAATATGTCTGACAAAGTAGCTAGTCTAGAAAAAACCTCCAATGCACTCATAGAGGAGGGAGGAGTCAAGCGATAACCAAAAACCTAACCTAGCACAAGAATCAGCCAAAGCAAAAAAATGCATCTACCAAAGTAGAAACTCCTCTTGCTAGAATGGAAAATGAGCACTGAGATATGCTAAACCAAAGGTTCAAAGACTAGATATTCCCAAGTCCGATCAAATTGCACAATCACGAAAGGATCAAGAAGAGAAACAAAAGAGAGAGAAAGAGAAAAAAAACAATATAATATGCTTATCGAATGGCTCAACAAGAGTTGAAATGTCTAGCACCAAAGCTCACCGTAAGTGTACCAACAACCTCTCTTTCACTCAGTTCGATTCTAAGAAATATGTACCAACAGGTAATTCTATATGATCTATTGCATATCAATGTTCAATTTTGGAGTGAAATGCTAAGCATTGTTGCTTCTCTCAAACCACCAGTTTTGATGGATATCAGTTTAGGTAATTCCTTCATAACAAATGCTGCATTGACTGACTATTACAGTCCATGAGTAGTAGTCAAGATGTCGGTCATTAGATCATAGGAGTAATCATAGTGGATCTAGAATTAACTTAATGCCAATGAAGATGCTAGAATTGCGACCATCTAGGGAAGCACAATTCACAGTTACCATGGCAGACCAAAGCAAGGTAAATCCTATTGGAATAATTCAAAGGATAGAACACACAATGCAGGGGTCTGAATTCATCTTAGAATTTGTTGTACTATGACTCCCTCTCATGTTGGAGGCTTCCCCTTATTGTTGGGACGAGCATGGCTTAGACATGAAAAGGTCATCCATGACTAGGGGCGGAATTATATGTGGGTACATGATCAAGATAAAATGAAGCAATTACAGATGGAAGCTTGCCCAAATTATGCACGAACGGGTATTGGGAGCTCATTGATGAAACCAAAGGGATAGGAAGAGCCCAACTCTCGAGAATGGCATGGTATTTTTGAAGATGGGATCTCTCAAAGTGGATGGTAACAAAATCTCCATTGTGTTATGCGATAACTTGCCAAGAGAATAGGGCGGAGAACAAGAAGGAAACCCAAGCACAAATTGTCAAACTAGATGGGTCTTTAGAAAGAAATCATAGTGACATGGCAGAAGCAATCAAAGAAGAGCATGAGAACCCTATGATGACAATGGAGGTCAAAGTAGTCCAATGAATACCCCTAGATAAAATACCCATAGGTTGGCCACAAAAGAAAACTTGGCTATCAAAATTAAAGAAATTTGTGCCGATCAATTTAGGAGAACCAGGGGAAGAAAAAAAATTTTGGTAGCCTCGGGTAATGGCCTTCTTGCAAAGCTTCAAGGATTTTCTTGCATGGAATTATAAGGATCCAGTAGGCATTCTTGTGATGTTGGGAACACACACCATTCCATTGATTCGAGATGCAAGACCTGTACAAGGGAGGATTTATCACCTCAACCCAAAGTATGTAGAAAAATAAAAGTAGAGATTAATGGGAGCAAGAGGGATCATTGTTCCTATTGAGAACTTTGATTGGATATTTTTGATAGTGATTGCCTCGAAGAAGCAATCAAAAAAGATTAGAATGTGCATAAACTTTCAAGATCTTAACAAAGTGATTATCCTTGATAGATTTCCCACTCCATTTTTGAAGCAAGTGTTGGAAGATGTGGTTGGGCACTCGCTCTATAATTTCATGGACAGATACAATGGATATAATCAAATCGATATACACCATAAAGATAGGGCCAAGATAGCATTTGTAACATCATGGGTGACTTACATTTACACCAAAATGACCTTTGGACATCTTGATTCCTGATGCTTTTCCCTTGGATCTCAACCCCTTAGAAAGAATTCGACTACTTAAATACAAAAATTACAAATACAATAACGACTTCTTATATAAGAAAGGATATGATGGAATGCTTCTACAATGTCTATACCCTCAACAAATGATAGTAGTTGTTCAGGAAGCACACGAGGGCATTGGATTTGGACATCCTCCTGGACATACCATGGCCAATAAAATTCTAAATTGTGATCTCTAGTGACCTACCCTCTTTGAGGAATTGCACGAATGGGTAAAGACATGTGATGCATGTCACTGTTGCATCCCTCGCCCTTCTCAAAGACACATAGTCCGCTCACCATATCCTTAGGATGGAAACCATTCGAGCATTCGGGCATCAACTCCATCGGACATATCTACCTTCAGGCTTGGCCAAGACAAGAAAAGTATTTACTCGTTATGACAGATCATGTGACTAAGTTGATTGAAGTTCATGCTACGCAAGATTTCTCCACATCAATTGTAGCATGTTTTCTTTTTGGGTTCATCTTAAGACGATTTGGTTGTCCCATGGAGATTACATCAAATCAGGGCACACACTTTTTCAATACAATCATTCACAATCTTTTCTTGAGATACAAGATATTGCATAGAAAGTCTTGTGCCTATTATCCACGTGCAAACGGCCAAGCAAAGAGCACAAACAAAACACTGATCCACTTGCTATGAAAGGAATGTTATATAAGCCTCAAAACTTGGGGAACCACCTATCTTGGCATGTTATGGGCCTATCACACTGCACAGAAGGCAACCACACAACACTCACCCTTCCTAATATGATGTTATCATATTAAGCAAGCACATGACCACAAATTACAAAATGACACAAACACGATGGCCTCTTGACTAATTGCCTTGAATTGACTATAAGAAATTCATGAAGAAGCTCACCTCATGTTGGAATCTGCCAAGGTAAATGCAAAGAGGGTTACTGGTAATCAAACGATTAAGCGGTATAGCCACATGAGCGAGCCACCAAAGATGTCAACCATGCCACTTTATTTGACCAAGGAATCACATAACTTCCTTTGGAGTTGCATGAGGGGGTGCATTCAACACCACACAAACTTTATCAGGATCCACTTGAATTCCCTGTTGTGAAATAACATGACCCAATAGCTTGCCACAAGAAATTAAAAAGATGGATTTATTGGGATTTAAACAAAGATGGAACTCCCGACACTTGGAAAAGCAGCATATGAGGTGGTAGAGGTGAGTCGATGTATCACCAAATAATGAAAAATCATCCAAATACACCCACGGAAACATAGTTAAATAGGGAGAAAAGATTTCTTGCATGCATTGATGAAAGGTGCTTGGAGCATTGCGTAGACCGAACCACATCACTGTGCAAGCATATACTCCCCAATTCATAATAAAGGCAATCTTAGGAATATCCATTTCAGCCATTTGTACCTGATTATAACCACTATAACCATCCAAAAAAGAGTACATTTCTCGTCCTGCAACATCATCGAGCATAGTATCCAAGAAAGGTAGTGGAAAGGGATCAGGTACCATCATCGCATTCAATTTTCGGTAATCCACACAAATGCGTAATTGCTTGTTTTTCTTTGGGACAATGACAATAGGAGAGATCCATTTGGTATGCTCAATGGGAACAATGAAACCTACTTCCAACAGCCAATCCAGTTCAGCTTTCACTTGTGCAACATAATTGGGATTCATCCGATAACTTTGTTGCTTAATGGGTCGAGCATCTAGTTTTAGCATCACACAATGTTGGTAGATGCGAGGATCCAATCCCTTCATATCACGATAGTCCCAAGCAAATACATCAGCAAATTCTTTTAGCAATTGTAGTAAGCCATCTTGAAGAGTCTCAGGTAATCTGGCCTTAATCTTGATCAGGCGCGTGCTAACCTTGTCACCCAAATTGCAAGTGATTAGTTGATCTTTCGGTACATAAAACTGCCGGGGCATGGAAATATCTTCAGGTGGGGGGAGTAAATGTTGAAGATCAGTAGCATCCAAAACCTAATCCATAATTTTTTCCACTTCATCAATGAGAGCAACTATCGTACAAGCGGCCAGAGTCCAATTATCCATTATGGTTTGCAAATCAACTGTACCCAATGCTAACAAATCTTTGTTAGCATTTAAAAAAGCTTCTTCTTCATCATATGAAAGGCCATCCAACATATGCAAGGGTTCTGCCATGTAAGGTCATGCATGTAAGTCGCAGGGCCTCATATTATCCAAGGGTACAACATATTTTTGGTGATCGCTTTTAAAAATAAGCAGACCAATCCTGTAACACTTTTGCCTATTTCAACCAGGGCCTCTTGAATAATAAGTTGTAATACAGGCTTGATTCGTCCAAGAAAACAAAAGTCATTTTGAACACTGCACCTTGTAGGGTGATGGGTATATCATGCACCAAACCCATTGGATGTACCTGAGATTGATCAGCCATTCTTACAAAGAACTAGACGGGTTCAAACTGAGTTCATCCTAACTTCTTACAGAGTGTGGCTATAGCAATATTAACCCCTGAGCCTCCGTCAATTAATACTCGGGAAATTTTGTGGTTTTTATACCATACCATTATTAAAGGAACAACATGATCCACCGTAGAATCAATTTCCAGGCTTATGGTTGCTGTAGCAGGTATGCACGAAGATCTTGGACTAATTTCTTGCTGAAACTATTGTCGATTACTAGGGACCAATGATAAAAGTTGCCCCAAGGGGATCCTAATAGATGCTTTTGATAAAATATTCCCCACAGAATCAAAATTCGGTGTACCCGGTATCAAGTCTGGTGTGTCCTCTAGCGGTAATTGGGCCAGTCCATCTCTTTCGGTGGGGTATTCTGTACGGCCAACTGGACCACCGATACCAGATCGAGAAAGATAGTTGGTTCTTGACTTGCCCACTTGCTTGCCTTAGTAAACATCCACTGTTGTTCTCGAATTCCTGGCTCAAAAATCTCACCATCCAAGTGCAACTTCTTACTGGACCGCATTTGAATTGTAGTCGCTTGTGTATCTATCGTTGAGGTGTATACCATATTTGTCATTGGATGTTGTCGTTCTTTTCTTCACTTATCATATTCGTATGCTTCTTTACAATATCTGCGGATATGTGCAATTTCTCCACAAAGATGGCATCTTGGTGATGGGAGAGATGCACTTTCACTTGATTGTCCCGAATTCCAACGAGGCTATCCAAAATTTTCTGGTCATGGTCCTCTGTAATTTTTGTAAGTTTGATCATATGTATTTCTCAAATGTGATGGTACGTAGTGGGCAGACGGTTGTCCATGCTCCTGTATTATGGCTTTTGCGATCAGTCTGGTCTGTACTTTGGCATTGTATGGACAAGTTTCGGAGAATGACTCGTCGTATTACAAATAGCACGGTACATTTGATTTAGTGCACAAGTTGAAGTAGTATGCCCCGGGTTCTTACATTTGTTGCAATATACTTGTTTCAGTGGATCATCGTGCGTACTCTTGGAGGCTTTTAACCAATCCAAATCTTCGATAAAACCACCAACCTTATGTTCCAACTATAATGCCATAGCAATGACTGCATCCAAGGTCATACCGCCCACACATCGAATAATCATAACTTGTTTGAGTTGGGGGTTTAGTCCATTAATAAATCATTGGGTAATCACATCATCAGGTAGATTAGCATGCGCTGGAGGCAGCTACCATAGATGTGTGCAGAATAACATTGCATATTGTTGCACACTCTGATGTGGTTTCTATCTATTGTTTTGTAAATAATCAAAGATTTCAGCCCCATTTTTCTTTAATCGAAAACATTCTAAAAAGGCATTCTTAGCATCATCGTATTGACCTAAATGATTAATATCATATTCGGTTAACCAACGAGCAGCTCCATTAACAAGAGTAGATTGAAACACTATGGCCTTATATGCCGGATCCGTTGGATAGTTTTAGTATAGCATAATTAATTTCGAAAGTACGGACATGAGCATCAGAGTCATCACCTAGAAATCCACCAAATTTAGTATATGTGACTCTGCACGTATCGGTCATGGGGGTATGAACTGCTTTTGTTGTTGCGTACTACTCATGTCGTCTAAATCAAGTGGAAGTATCACTTTGGAATTACTTGAACAAGTTGATTATGATTGTTGTTGTGTCGTATAGTCACTTTGCAAAATCTTCGGTCGTATGGTATCACTGATTCGATCACACACGTCTGAATTCAACTGCCATCATCGTATTTCGTGTCTGAGATGAACTTTTCACCAGAACTTTCACCCACAAATGTACTAGTACCATCGGAATCAGAACAAAAAATTGGGTTGTCACGAACTTTTTGAGATATAGTCAATTCTTTGCATCAAGGTATTTAATCACTAGCCATGGTTGAAAGCAATGATGTATTCTATATGTTGGATATTGAGGATAAGTTGGATGGTACTAATTACCCATGATGGTTATATGTGATGTGTCATGTATTTTTAGCAAAATGCTTGTGGAATATTGTGCAAGGTGTTAAAAAATTTCTTACTATAGTTGCAAATATAATGATTTAAGGTAATACAAATGGTGTTCAAGATGATGATCTTCAATTTCCTAGTTGTGTTCTAAAATTTGTTGCACATACTACACAACAACTTCATTGGGATGGCAAAGATGCAAAAGCACATGAATTGATAGTTGTCTATCAAACGTGCCATTATCCCTTACATTCACTCTTACAAGATAGCAAAAGATACTTGCGATACTCTTGCAACATTTACCAAGCAATAAATGAGGCTTGTCTTGTTTATCTCAAAAAAAGTTGTAGAGTGAGCATACTAATGAAGGAGATTCTATGAATAACTTTTTTTTACAAAGATCAATTATTTGAAGGAGAAGTTGATCTTTGTTGATGAAATCTTTCTAGGTAGTTCACTTTTGCAGACTATTCATAACACTCTTCTAGATTCATATCAGGGTTTTGCTTCTACTCTACGATTGAGGAGGAAAGGCAATCCAAATGCCATAACATTTGAGGAGTTAGTCTTTGTCTTGTTGCAAGAAGATTGGTCCAAGCAGAGTAGGTCAATTATACATGTTGCAGATCAAGCTTTCTTAGCTAGTCAAAAGGGCAAAGGGTAACTATTAGCGAGCAAAAATCTCTTAATGCCACATAGTCAAAGAAGGAAGACAAAGATGACAAAGAAATAGAAAAGCTAAAATAGTTCCAAATCGTTTCACAAGTACTATAAGGCAAATGATCATATCATAAAGAGATGTCCTAAATTGGCTATAAAGGAGGCAAGGAAGAAAGAGGTTGGATGCAAAGGCCTCTACACCTAAAACAAAGTCTTTTAATCTTGTTCAAAATGAAGAAACGACATTCACTATTGTTTGTAGCTATGACCCATCTTCTCATGATCATGTATATCTTTGGTATGCTCAAATGTTTGGTACTTTGATAGTAGTGCAACCAAAAATATTACCCTATAGCACAATTTCTTCAGTTCACTTGAGCTTGCCCCTAGAGGGGATACTATCACATGTGCTAACAATGCCTCATATCCTATAATGGGAGTTGTTAAAATCATTTTAAATATTTCTTGTGGAAATTCTTTCACATTCTCAGATGCTTTATATGTGCCAAGGATCAAGAAAAATCTATTGTCAATTTTATCATTAGCCAAGATTCGCTTGGTTGTCAAATTTGTTGATGACAAATACAGCTCATGATCTCTCAAAAGATGATGTTATCATTGCTTCTCACATTTTATGTCATGGGATGTATAATCTCATAGATATGTGAAATCTATGAACGATTTACTATGTGTAGTTCAAGATTCTGAAGCTATCTCAGATGTAAAGCTTTGGCATGCATGCTTTGGAAATCTAAATTTTTCTAGTTTGCTTCAACTCAGAAGTCTGAAATGGTGTCCTGTCTACACAAAGTCGAGGCACCTTGTAAACATGTCCCTGAAGGATGTATCTTGATGGAGAGTGTTAATCTCCAAAAGAACAAGCTATCCTTGATATTAGATCACCTCTAGATCAAGAATAACTTTAGACTCCTCATAATCTTGAAAATCTATTAACTCTTTACCAAGAATTGACTAACTGTGAAGAAATCACTTTCTCTGGAAAGTCTGCTACAGATTAATCACTCATTGACTAACCAATCCTATAAAGTTTTTGACAAAACTTTGTACAATGCTTTGCCTTGAGGTTGCGCAACTTTACCAAGTTAAATATCTCAAAATGATTGAGTACACACTGAGAAATGTGTGAAACAATTTACCTATGTCTGAAATAGCTTCTCTGCAATGGCGACTTTGACACCTGTAACTTCTTAATACTGGTTCTCCCAAAGTAAATCCCGTTTGATCAAGATATTCTAGCCATAGATGGCTTACCTTCCAACTTAGATTTTGAGCCCTCACTTGTGTAAAACTTTACACTGTGGACTGAGCAATGACCATTCCTCTGAAGATGAAATCTGCGCCAGTTTTCATGACTCTTACAACATTCTCACATATGAATGTTCCTAACCAAAATTCTCTCAGCCTGATTGCAATTAACCTCTCAAATTCTAGCCATAGATAGATTAGCTATGGACTTAGATATGTGCAAAAGGATTTCACCAAAGATTAAACACAGAAGGAGCAGACAGCAAAACATCGGGCGCAAGCTTTTTCGATTTCTCAGAAAAATTACATCTAAGTGAGGATAAACAAATCACTCACTCTTCATGTGTCTAATGACACATCTTACAACTGATTTCTCTCTACCTATTCCCTATTCTTCTTCTGCTCTATTTGCCCCGACATTTTCCAACATATTTATAGATGAATATTTACAAGTGTATGACTAGACAAAAGTATAAGTCAGCTAATGTACATATAAGTACACATCTTTGGATTTTCTGAATATGTCCTTCCTTCAACCTTCTGAATTTATTCTCCTCTTGACTCCTTGACTTCATTTCTTCATAATCCTTCAATTGATGATTGTCATGCACCAACAGCTCCCCCTCAATCATTAATTGAGGTTCTTTTCTATCTTCTTAATTCCTGCCATATCCTTGAATCTTTGTAGCTTTGGTCCATCTAAACTTTTTGTCATCATATCTGCAAGTTGATCTTTTGTAGAAGTATGTATAACTTCAATCTCCTTATCAATGACCTTCTCCCTCAGAAAATGATACTGTATTTCAATATGCTTAGTTCTAGCATGAAACACAGGATTAGCTGCCAAGTATAGAGAGCTCATATTATCTCCACAAATTATAGGAGTGCTTTGAATCACATCAAAATCTTTCATAAGTGTCTTTAGCCATATTACCTCCTTTGCAGCTTCCATCATACCTTTATATTCTGCCTCTGTAGATGATAAAGCAACTGTATGTTGCTTCTTAGAACACCATGAAATCAATTTGTCTCCTACATAGCACAAGTATCCATGTGTTGATCTTCTATCATCCACATTACCTGCCCAATCTGCATCACTATATATCTTCACTCTTGTATCAGAAGTAAATCCATAGTACAACCCTTCTTTGAGTGTACCCTTGATGTACCTAAGTACTCTTTGTCCTGCAATCCAATGTTCCTTTCTAGGACAATGCATAAATTGTGAAAGCACACCAACTGCATATGACAAATCAGGCCTTGTCAATGTAGCATAAATCAAGCTACCAACTAAACTTTGATAAAGTTTCATATCTCTGAACTCTTCTCCTCCAAACCTAGACAATTTATGATTCACTTCCAAAGGTGTAGGTGCAACCCTGCAATCTTCCATCTTAAACTTGGTTAGCAAATTCTTAAGATACCTTTCTTGGGTCACAAATACTCCATGTTGAGTATAAGTAATCTCCATTCCCAAGAAGAATGATAGGTTTCCCAAATCACTGATTTTGAACTCTTTCTCCATCTGCTTCTTAATCATTTGTATACCTTTTTCATCTGTTCCTGTAAGTATTATGTCATCAACATAAATACACACATAAATGAATCCATCTTCACTTGCTTTGACTAGCAAGCTACTATCTGCCTTTGATGCTTGAAATCCAAGATCATTCAAGAATTTTACAAGCCTACAATTCCAAGCCCTTGGGGCCTGCTTTAATCCATACAAAGCTCTCTTGAGCTTACACACATAGTTTGGATTCACATGATCTTTGAACCCATCTGGTTGCTCCATGTACACTTCATCTGAAATGTAGCCATTCAAAAAAGCATTTTTAACATCTAATTGAGATAGCTTCCAACCTTTGCAAGCAGCAATTGCTATTAGAGTTCTGATGGTTGTCATTTTTGCCACAGGACTATAGGTCTCATCATAGTCCACTCCATATGTCTGTGCATACCCTTTCACAACAAGTCTAGCTTTGTATCTAGACACACTTCCATCTGCAAATCTCTTGGTTTTATAAACCCACTTACATCCAATAATTTTCTGGCTATTAGGTTTAGGAACCAGATCCCAAATCTGATTCTCTATCAATGCATCATACTCCTCTTGCATGGCTTCTTCCCAATTTCTCTTGCCTTTGGCTTCATCATATGTAGATGGATCTTCATCTGCTTTTACCAAATAAGCATAATCTTTAGTAGTCAAGAATGAGGTGTCATAGCTATACCTTGTAGGTTGCCATTTGTGCCTAGTTGACCTCCTAATTTCTG
Source organism: Ceratopteris richardii (assembly GCA_020310875.1). Taxonomy (NCBI): domain Eukaryota; kingdom Viridiplantae; phylum Streptophyta; class Polypodiopsida; order Polypodiales; family Pteridaceae; genus Ceratopteris; species Ceratopteris richardii. Next base: position 142,572,547 of record CM035417.1, read on the forward strand.
CACTTCTTGAAGTCTCTGGTTCATCACATTCTGGATAAAACCTTGGCCTTTCTTCAACTCCAACCTGTACTTCATTGTTCTCACTTTCATCAAGTAATTGAATCTTTGCTTTACCTTTTCTTTGATTCACTACTTCTTCATTATCTGCATATATATTATATTTACCTGCATACCAAGTACTTTGCTCATCAAATGTAACATCCTTAGACACAATGAATTGTTTTGTGGATGGACTCCACAACCTGTATCCCATTTGCTTATCATCATAGCCAATAAAAACATACTTTTCTGCCTTAGGCTCCAACTTATGCCTTAATTGAGATGGCACATATGCATATGCCAAACATCCAAATATTCTGCAATGATCCAAGGTAGGTTTCTTACCCCACCAAGCTTCATATGGTGTCATACCCTGCAAAGCTTTACAAGGCAACCTATTGACCAAATAAGTAGCTGTATTTACAGCCTCTGCCCACAAATAATTTGGGCAATTCTTCTCTTTCATCATGGACCTTGCAAACTCAACAAGAGTCCTATTTCTTCTTTCTGCTACCCCATTTTGTTGAGGGGAATACCTGCAAGTAACTTCTCTCTTTATACCTGCATTCCACAAGTAATCATTGAATTCATTTGAAAAATACTCTCCCCCTCCATCTGACCTTAGTCTCTTCAATCTTTGACCTGTAATCCTTTCTGCATAAGCATGATAGTGTTTAAATGTATTAAACACTTCTGACTTTTCTTTAATCACATAAATTGTGATCCATCTGGTAGCATCATCAACATATATGACATAATATCTTGAACCATTTATACTAAAGTCCTTTGAAGGACCCCACACATCTGTATGCACCAATTCAAGTCTTTCTGATAGGTGTTGTTGTAGGATTGGTTTTGGAAGCTTCTTCCTCCACCTCTTCCAAAAGAGTTCCTACCACCTCTACCTCTGAAATTTCCTCTCTGAAATCTTCCACCTCTTGCTCTTTGATTAAAGTTTTGATAATTGCCATTATTCTGATTATTATGCCAACAATCATGAGAGAGATGATTGGTCTTACCACATATCCAACAAGCTCTTATGTTGTCCTTGTTGTTTCTGCCTCTTCCTCTACTTCTGCCATTTCCTTTGCCTCTCATGAAATTTGCTTGGTTTGAAGTACCTTCTTCTTCACCTGATTGTTGCTTTCCTTTGTTAGCTTTCTTCTTATCTTTGGAGTACATTGCATGACCTGCACTCTTATCAACATCTCCTTTGACATCATTCTCAAAAGTTAGCATATGACCTAACAATTGATTCAAATCAGGAGTGAAGTGATCTAGTGAAAGTTCTGTAGACAAAATAAAAGGCTTCCACTTCTCATCTCCTCTTAGCCCTGTGAGTATTTGTCTTACCAATTTGTCTTCTTCAATATCTTCATCCACTGCACCTAGAGAATCTGCAATGTCCTTCATCTTTGTCACATAATCAGAAATTGATTGTGAGGCCTTCTTCTTGAAGGTAGTAAATTCTGCCCATAGTGAAGCCTTCCTTGATTTGGTTGTGTTTTGGAAATGCTCCTCCAAAGCATTCCAAATATCACATGCACTTTCAAGTCCTCTAATATGAGGAAGCAAATAGTCATTGACTGCCATGTAGATTATGCTCCTTGCTTGAGCATCCTTCTTCATCCAATTCTTCAAGTCTGCAAGCTCCTCTCTAGTTGGAATACTAGGATCTCTGAATTCTGGCTTTTCTTAATCTCTTGTGATGTATCCTATCAGATCTTTGCTCATAAGATGAGCTTCCATCCTCATAGACCAAGCTGGGTAGTTTTCTCTATCCAACTTTTCAATTTGGAGACTATCTCCCATTATTGCTTCACCTGTAGTCTCAAAACTTTAGACTTTACAAGGAATAAATGTACCTTTACTTCGAATCTCGCTCCTTCTGATCTTTTGATAACTTGAATGTGTCTACCTTCAAGTTTTCTTCAACCTTTGTCCTTCTGCACCTTCAAAGTATAAAGATTTGTGTTTCTGCAGTAGTCGGAGTCTCCCTCACTTCAATTTTGACATAACCTGCTCTGATACCACTGATGGAGAGTGTTAATCTCCAAAAGAACAAGCTATCCTTGATATTAGATCACCTCTAGATCAAGAATAACTTTAGACTCCTCATAATCTTGAAAATCTATTAACTCTTTACCAAGAATTGACTAACTGTGAAGAAATCACTTTCTCTGGAAAGTCTGCTACAGATTAATCACTCATTGACTAACCAATCCTATAAAGTTTTTGACAAAACTTTGTACAATGCTTCGCCTTGAGGTTGCGCAACTTTACCAAGTTAAATATCTCAAAATGATTGAGTACACACTGAGAAATGTGTGAAACAATTTACCTATGTCTGAAATAGCTTCTCTGCAATGGCGACTTTGACACCTGTAACTTCTTAATACTGGTTCTCCCAAAGTAAATCCCGTTTGATCAAGATCTTCTAGCCATAGATGGCTTACCTTCCAACTTAGATTTTGAGCCCTCACTTGTGTAAAACTTTACACTGTGGACTGAGCAATGACCATTCCTCTGAAGATGAAATCTGCGCCAGTTTTCATGACTCTTACAACATTCTCACATATGAATGTTCCTAACCAAAATTCTCTCAGCCTGATTGCAATTAACCTCTCAAATTCTAGCCATAGATAGATTAGCTATGGACTTAGATATGTGCAAAAGGATTTCACCAAAGATTAAACACAGAAGGAGCAGACAGCAAAACATCGGGCGCAAGCTTTTTCGATTTCTCAAAAAAATTACATCTAAGTGAGGATAAACAAATCACTCACTCTTCATGTGTCTAATGACACATCTTACAACTGATTTCTCTCTACCTATTCCCAATTCTTCTTCTGCTCTATTTGCCCCGACATTTTCCAACATATTTATAGATGAATATTTACAAGTGTATGACTAGACAAAAGTATAAGTCAGCTAATGTACATATAAGTACACATCTTTGGATTTTCTGAATATGTCCTTCCTTCAACCTTCTGAATTTATTCTCCTCTTGACTCCTTGACTTCATTTCTTCATAATCCTTCAATTGATGATTGTCATGCACCAACATATCTTGGGTGTAATGCAACATTCCTCCTTCCCAAAAGATGGTTTAGTTACAGTTGCTCATAAATTATAGCTTGTTGATAGTGATGCTTGTGGTTCTATGTAGATACCTTCATTTAGGAACTACTTATACTTCATGACTTTTATTGATGAATTTTTTGGGCATGCATGGAAGAAAATTCCAAAGTTTTTATGTGTTTTAAATAGTTCCTAATTATGGATGAAAATATGTCAATATGTAAATTGAGCACCCTCCATTTTGATCGACGGGAATACATCTCTTCTAATTTTAATGCATTTTTGGCAAGGCATGGAGTAAAACATCAATCTATAGTGTCATATACACCTCAAAAAATGGAAAGGTTGAAAGAAACAACATGTCTCTCATGGAAATGGTGAGGTGTGTGCTCAAAAGTTAGGCTTTACCACATAGCTTCTGGATTGAGGCTATTATGTGTGCAGCATAATGTGTTGCTCATGTGTGTGTCTAGCATATGCATTAATGTCTAAGCAACAATGCAGAAAATTGGATGATAAAGTAGTTGAATATATTTTTGTTGGGTATATCTTGGAAGCCAATTCTATAATGTGTATCATCCATAGACTAAACACATTCTGGTTAGTTGTGATGTTGGTTTTGTGGAAGATGCAATTCAATTCTTACTTTCATGTACCAACGAGACATCAGCTAGGCTGAAGGATATTTATGACACTTTGTTGCATCTTTTAACAGGTTTACAATCAAGTGTTAGTCCAAATGAGACAATTTTTCAACCATTATAGGTTGGACTAATGATGCAAATCATTCCATTTATCTTGCATATTTACATGGTGCACTTTTTGATGAGAGGGTTGACATAGAAGAGGCTAAAACTACACGTAAATGGTTGGGGCAAACTTTGAGAGCTAGCAATTAGATGCACCTTTGTCATATCATACTCATTTATACTCTCAACTTCCTTTGCATCATATTGCTATCCAATGGCTATCTCTAGCCTTTGTGATGAGAATGAGCTTATTTCTTTTGATGAAGCACAAAATTCAAAAAATTGGATGCTAATATGCAATCAAAATATGATGCTACTATAAAAAATGGCCCATAGACCTAAAATTCCAACAAATATGGTTACTGATCTTAAGGAAATATCTCACCATATCTCATTTTGCAAGGTTTAGAGAAAGCTAAGTGGACCTTATTGTCTAGCTCCCTTGACCTCTGGGAAAGCTCAATCAACTTTGGCTTCACCGAGTTTAACAATTTGTATCCCCCGCCATCATATGGTCATATTAGACATAATTCATTCCTCTAGATTCCTTGATTTTAGATTGAATTTAAGTTCAAAAGTGCTCAATGGGATTATGGTCTCAGAACACTTAACCTTCCTATCATAGTAGCTAGACACGCCTTAACTACTCACTAGTGCATCACAATTTGGTGAAAGACCCCACCTCTCTTTATATTCATGAGCTTCTTTCTTTTAATCTTGCTCCCAAAGTTCAATGAATCAACATTACGAAATTTATCCGAAACTTTTTGACCATGGCGAATAAAGATGTAAAGGAACATAGGTAGAACAAATTTAATCTTAAGCATGAAGCCCGGGGAAAATCTTTGGCCAATAAAAATATTGAACTTTCCATTAGTATAAGAAATCAAATCAGGGCTATTGAAATCCAAGAAGCAAAAGAGATGGGTGCCATTTCTAATATCTTTTGGGATCTACATTAGGAAAAATTACACTTCTTTAAAAGACATATTTGCTTTCTAGTATTAAACCCTTAATTGAGTTCCCTAATCGTTCCAAGCTTTTTGAATGCAAGCTCACTGCTCAAGAAATCAATAGATCAATCCTTAACCTCAAGAAGAACAAAATCTCGAGTCTAGATGGTTTTCTTGCTAAAGTAGTTCAATGCTTTCATGTTAAGCTTTCACCCCTCTTGCTCAAGATTTGGAATAGATCTATTAGAAGAGGCCACCTCTAGGGCTCTTTTAGCATAGGTGTGATCAAGCTTATCCACAAAAAGAACAATAAAAGTGATATTATTAACTAGCATCCCATCATTTTCCTTCTTTGGGTGCCTTCAAATAAAGTTGGCATATCTAAGGATTTTGATTCAAGCTTATTGTTTCTCCAATCAAGTAGGAGTATGAAAATTAAATTGAAGAACTTCTTCTCCACTTCTACCCTTTCCACCACTAGCATGCATCCTTGCTCCTCTACATCCTGCTTCACCATGAACACATTCTCCATTTATTGTCTTTTATGTGCCGTTGTGGGTCTCTCCACATTCTCTCCACATTTTTGTTGATGAAATCTTTCCAAGTAGTTCACTTTTGCAGACTATTCATAACAGTCTTCTAGACTCATACAAGGGTTTTGCTTCTACTCTACGATTGAGGAGGAAAGGCAATCCAAATGCCTTAATATTTGAGGAGTTAGTCTTTGTTTTGTTGCAAGAAGATTGGTCCAAGCAAAGTAGGTCAATTATACATGTTGCAGATCAAGCTTTCTTAGCTAGTCAAAAGGGAAAAGGATAACTATTAGCGAGCAAAAATCTCTTAATTCCACATAGTCAAAGAAGGAAGACAAAGATGACAAAGAAATAGAAAAGCTAAAATAGTTCCAAATCGTTTCACAAGTACTATAAGGCAAATGATCATATCATAAAGAGATGTCCTAAATTGGCTATAAAGGAGGCAAGGAAGAAAGAGGTTGGAATGGTTATTGCAAAGGCCTCTACACCTAAAACAAAGTCTTTTAATCTTGTTCAAAATGAAGAATCGACATTCACTATTGTTTGTAGCTATGACCCATCTTCTCATGAGCATGTATATCTTTGGTATGCTCAAATTTTTGGTACTTTGATAGTAGTGCAACCAAAAATATTACCCTATAGCACAATTTCTTCAGTTCACTTGAGTTTGCCCCTAGAGGGGATACTATCACATGTGCTAACAATGCCTCATATCCTATAATGGGAGTTGTTAAGATCATTTTAAATATTTCTTGTGGAAATTCTTTCACATTCTCAGATGCTTTATATGTGCCAAGGATCAAGAAAAATCTATTGTCAGTTTTATCATTAGCCAAGATTCGCTTGGTTGTCAAATTTGTTGATGACAAATACAGCTCATGATCTCTCAAAAGATGATGTTATCATTGCTTCTCACATTTTATGTCATGGGATGTATAATCTCATAGATATGTGAAATCCATGAATGATTTACTATGTGTAGTTCAAGATTCTGAAGCTATCTCAGATGTAAAGCTTTGGCATGCATGCTTTGGAAATCTAAATTTTTCTAGTTTGCTTCACCTCAGAAGTCTGAAATGGTGTCCTGTCTACACAAAGTCGAGGCACCTTGTAAACATGTCCCTGAAGGATGTATCTTGGGTGAAATGCAACATTCCTCCTTCCCAAAAGATGGTTTAGTTACAGTTGCTCATAAATTATAGCTTGTCGATAGTGATGCTTGTGGTTCTATGTAGATACCTTCATTTAGGAACTACTTATACATCTTGACTTTTATTGATGAATTTTTTGGGCATGCGTGGAAGAAAATTCCAAAGTTTTTATGTAATTTAAATAGTTCCTAATTATGGATGAAAATATGTCAATATGTAAATTGAGCACCCTCCATTTTGATCGACGAGAATACATCTCTTCTAATTTTAATGCATTTTTGGCAAAGCATGGAATAAAACATCAATCTATAGTGTCATATACACCTCAAAAATGGAAAGGTTGAAAGAAACAACATGTCTCTCATGGAAATGGTGAGGTGTGTGCTCAAAAGTTAGGCTTTACCACATAGCTTCTGGATTGAGGCTATTATGTGTGCAGCATAATGTGTTGCTCATGTGTGTGTCTAGCATATGCATTAATGTCTAAGCAACAATGCAGAAAATTGGATGATAAAGTAGTTGAATATATTTTTGTTGGGTATATCTTGGAAGCCAATTCTATAATGTGTATCATCCATAGACTAAACACATTTTGGTTAGTTGTGATGTTGTTTTTGTGGAAGATGCAATTCAATTCTTACTTTCATGTACCAACGAGACATCAGCTAGCTTGAAGGATATTTATGACACTTTGTTGCATCTTTTAACAGGTTTTCACCCAAGTGTTCGTCCAAATGAGACAATTTTTCAACCATTATAGGTTGGAATCATGATGCAAATCATTCCATTTATCTTGCATATTTACATGGCACACTTTTTTATGAGAGGGTTGACATAGAAGAGGCTAAAACTATACATAAATGGTTGGGGCAAACTTTGAGAGCTAGCAATTAGATGCACCTTTGTCATATCATACTCATTTATACTCTCAACTTCCTTTGCATCATATTGCTATCCAATGGCTATCTCTAGCCTTTGTGATGAGAATGAGCTTATTTCTTTTGATGAAGCACAAAATTCAAAAAATTGGATGCTAATATGCAATCAAAATATGATGCTACTATAAAAAATGGCCCATAGACCTAAAATTCCAACAAATATGGTTACTGATCTTAAGGAAATATCTCACCATATCTCATTTTGCAAGGTTTAGAGAAAGCTAAGTGGACCTTATTGTCTAGCTCCCTTGACCTCTCGGATAGCTCAATCAACTTTGGCTTCACCGAGTTTAACAATTTGGATCCCCCACCATCATATGGTCATATTAGACATAATTCATTCCTCTAGATTCCTTGATTCTAGATTGAATTTAAGTTCAAAAGTGCTCAATGGGATCATGGACTCAGAACACTTAACCTTCCTATCATAGTAGCGAGACACGCCTTAACTACTCACTGGTGCATCACCATTTGGTGAAAGACCCCACCTCTCTTTATATTCATGAGCTTCTTTCTTTTAATCTTGCTCCCAAAGTTCAATGAATCAACATTACGAAATTTATCAGAAACTTTTTGACCATGGCGAATAAAGATGTAAAGGAACATAGGTAGAACAAATTTAATCTTAAGCATGAAGCCCGGGGAAAATCTTTGGCCAATAAAAATATTGAACTTTCCATTATTATAAGAAATCAAATCAGGGCTATTGAAATCCAAGAAGCGAAAGAGATGGGTACCATTTCTAATATCTTTTGGGACCTACATTGGGAAAAATTACACTTCTTTAAAAGACATAGATAGCTTTCTAGTATTAAACCCTTAATTGAGTTCCCTAATCGTTCCAAGCTTTTTGAATGCAAGCTCACTGCTCAAGAAATCAATAGATCAATCCTTAACCTCAAGAAGAACAAAACCTCGAGTCTAGATGGTTTTCTTGCTAAAGTAGTTCAATGCTTTCATGTTAAGCTTTCACCCCTCTTGCTCAAGTTTTGGAATAGATCTATTAGAAGAGGCCACCTCTAGGGCTCTTTTAGCATAGGTGTGATCAAGCTTATCCACAAAAAGAACAATAAAAGTGATATTATTAACTAGCATCCCATCATTTTCCTTCTTTGGGTGCCTTCAAATAAAGTTGGCATATCTAAGGATTTTGATTCAAGCTTATTGTTTCTCCAATCAAGTAGGAGTATGAAAATTAAATTGAAGAACTTCTTCTCCACTTCTACCCTTTCCACCACTAGCATGCATCCTTGCTCCTCTACATCCTGCTTCACCATGAACACATTCTCCATTTATTGTCTTTTATGTGCCGTTGTGGGTCTCTCCACATTCTCTCCACATTTTTGTTGATGAAATCTTTCCAAGTAGTTCACTTTTGCAGACTATTCATAACAGTCTTCTAGACTCATACAAGGGTTTTGCTTCTACTCTACGATTGAGGAGGAAAGGCAATCCAAATGCCTTAATATTTGAGGAGTTAGTCTTTGTTTTGTTGCAAGAAGATTGGTCCAAGCAAAGTAGGTCAATTATACATGTTGCAGATCAAGCTTTCTTAGCTAGTCAAAAGGGAAAAGGATAACTATTAGCGAGCAAAAATCTCTTAATTCCACATAGTCAAAGAAGGAAGACAAAGATGACAAAGAAATAGAAAAGCTAAAATAGTTCCAAATCGTTTCACAAGTACTATAAGGCAAATGATCATATCATAAAGAGATGTCCTAAATTGGCTATAAAGGAGGCAAGGAAGAAAGAGGTTGGAATGGTTATTGCAAAGGCCTCTACACCTAAAACAAAGTCTTTTAATCTTGTTCAAAATGAAGAATCGACATTCACTATTGTTTGTAGCTATGACCCATCTTCTCATGAGCATGTATATCTTTGGTATGCTCAAATTTTTGGTACTTTGATAGTAGTGCAACCAAAAATATTACCCTATAGCACAATTTCTTCAGTTCACTTGAGTTTGCCCCTAGAGGGGATACTATCACATGTGCTAACAATGCCTCATATCCTATAATGGGAGTTGTTAAGATCATTTTAAATATTTCTTGTGGAAATTCTTTCACATTCTCAGATGCTTTATATGTGCCAAGGATCAAGAAAAATCTATTGTCAGTTTTATCATTAGCCAAGATTCGCTTGGTTGTCAAATTTGTTGATGACAAATACAGCTCATGATCTCTCAAAAGATGATGTTATCATTGCTTCTCACATTTTATGTCATGGGATGTATAATCTCATAGATATGTGAAATCCATGAATGATTTACTATGTGTAGTTCAAGATTCTGAAGCTATCTCAGATGTAAAGCTTTGGCATGCATGCTTTGGAAATCTAAATTTTTCTAGTTTGCTTCACCTCAGAAGTCTGAAATGGTGTCCTGTCTACACAAAGTCGAGGCACCTTGTAAACATGTCCCTGAAGGATGTATCTTGGGTGAAATGCAACATTCCTCCTTCCCAAAAGATGGTTTAGTTACAGTTGCTCATAAATTATAGCTTGTCGATAGTGATGCTTGTGGTTCTATGTAGATACCTTCATTTAGGAACTACTTATACATCTTGACTTTTATTGATGAATTTTTTGGGCATGCGTGGAAGAAAATTCCAAAGTTTTTATGTAATTTAAATAGTTCCTAATTATGGATGAAAATATGTCAATATGTAAATTGAGCACCCTCCATTTTGATCGACGAGAATACATCTCTTCTAATTTTAATGCATTTTTGGCAAAGCATGGAATAAAACATCAATCTATAGTGTCATATACACCTCAAAAATGGAAAGGTTGAAAGAAACAACATGTCTCTCATGGAAATGGTGAGGTGTGTGCTCAAAAGTTAGGCTTTACCACATAGCTTCTGGATTGAGGCTATTATGTGTGCAGCATAATGTGTTGCTCATGTGTGTGTCTAGCATATGCATTAATGTCTAAGCAACAATGCAGAAAATTGGATGATAAAGTAGTTGAATATATTTTTGTTGGGTATATCTTGGAAGCCAATTCTATAATGTGTATCATCCATAGACTAAACACATTTTGGTTAGTTGTGATGTTGTTTTTGTGGAAGATGCAATTCAATTCTTACTTTCATGTACCAACGAGACATCAGCTAGCTTGAAGGATATTTATGACACTTTGTTGCATCTTTTAACAGGTTTTCACCCAAGTGTTCGTCCAAATGAGACAATTTTTCAACCATTATAGGTTGGAATCATGATGCAAATCATTCCATTTATCTTGCATATTTACATGGCACACTTTTTTATGAGAGGGTTGACATAGAAGAGGCTAAAACTATACATAAATGGTTGGGGCAAACTTTGAGAGCTAGCAATTAGATGCACCTTTGTCATATCATACTCATTTATACTCTCAACTTCCTTTGCATCATATTGCTATCCAATGGCTATCTCTAGCCTTTGTGATGAGAATGAGCTTATTTCTTTTGATGAAGCACAAAATTCAAAAAATTGGATGCTAATATGCAATCAAAATATGATGCTACTATAAAAAATGGCCCATAGACCTAAAATTCCAACAAATATGGTTACTGATCTTAAGGAAATATCTCACCATATCTCATTTTGCAAGGTTTAGAGAAAGCTAAGTGGACCTTATTGTCTAGCTCCCTTGACCTCTCGGATAGCTCAATCAACTTTGGCTTCACCGAGTTTAACAATTTGGATCCCCCACCATCATATGGTCATATTAGACATAATTCATTCCTCTAGATTCCTTGATTCTAGATTGAATTTAAGTTCAAAAGTGCTCAATGGGATCATGGACTCAGAACACTTAACCTTCCTATCATAGTAGCGAGACACGCCTTAACTACTCACTGGTGCATCACCATTTGGTGAAAGACCCCACCTCTCTTTATATTCATGAGCTTCTTTCTTTTAATCTTGCTCCCAAAGTTCAATGAATCAACATTACGAAATTTATCAGAAACTTTTTGACCATGGCGAATAAAGATGTAAAGGAACATAGGTAGAACAAATTTAATCTTAAGCATGAAGCCCGGGGAAAATCTTTGGCCAATAAAAATATTGAACTTTCCATTATTATAAGAAATCAAATCAGGGCTATTGAAATCCAAGAAGCGAAAGAGATGGGTACCATTTCTAATATCTTTTGGGACCTACATTGGGAAAAATTACACTTCTTTAAAAGACATAGATAGCTTTCTAGTATTAAACCCTTAATTGAGTTCCCTAATCGTTCCAAGCTTTTTGAATGCAAGCTCACTGCTCAAGAAATCAATAGATCAATCCTTAACCTCAAGAAGAACAAAACCTCGAGTCTAGATGGTTTTCTTGCTAAAGTAGTTCAATGCTTTCATGTTAAGCTTTCACCCCTCTTGCTCAAGTTTTGGAATAGATCTATTAGAAGAGGCCACCTCTAGGGCTCTTTTAGCATAGGTGTGATCAAGCTTATCCACAAAAAGAACAATAAAAGTGATATTATTAACTAGCATCCCATCATTTTCCTTCTTTGGGTGCCTTCAAATAAAGTTGGCATATCTAAGGATTTTGATTCAAGCTTATTGTTTCTCCAATCAAGTAGGAGTATGAAAATTAAATTGAAGAACTTCTTCTCCACTTCTACCCTTTCCACCACTAGCATGCATCCTTGCTCCTCTACATCCTGCTTCACCATGAACACATTCTCCATTTATTGTCTTTTATGTGCCGTTGTGGGTCTCTCCACATTCTCTCCACATTTTTGTTGATGAAATCTTTCCAAGTAGTTCACTTTTGCAGACTATTCATAACAGTCTTCTAGACTCATACAAGGGTTTTGCTTCTACTCTACGATTGAGGAGGAAAGGCAATCCAAATGCCTTAACATTTGAGGAGTTAGTCTTTGTTTTGTTGCAAGAAGATTGGTCCAAGCAAAGTAGGTCAATTATACATGTTGCAGATCAAGCTTTCTTAGCTAGTCAAAAGGGCAAAGGATAACTATTAGCGAGCAAAAATCTCTTAATTCCACATAGTCAAAGAAGGAAGACAAAGATGACAAAGAAATAGAAAAGCTAAAATAGTTCCAAATCGTTTCACAAGTACTATAAGGCAAATGATCATATCATAAAGAGATGTCCTAAATTGGCTATAAAGGAGGCAAGGAAGAAAGAGGTTGGAATGGTTATTGCAAAGGCCTCTACACCTAAAACAAAGTCTTTTAATCTTGTTCAAAATGAAGAATCGACATTCACTATTGTTTGTAGCTATGACCCATCTTCTCATGAGCATGTATATCTTTGGTATGCTCAAATTTTTGGTACTTTGATAGTAGTGCAACCAAAAATATTACCCTATAGCACAATTTCTTCAGTTCACTTGAGTTTGCCCCTAGAGGGGATACTATCACATGTGCTAACAATGCCTCATATCCTATAATGGGAGTTGTTAAGATCATTTTAAATATTTCTTGTGGAAATTCTTTCACATTCTCAGATGCTTTATATGTGCCAAGGATCAAGAAAAATCTATTGTCAGTTTTATCATTAGCCAAGATTCGCTTGGTTGTCAAATTTGTTGATGACAAATACAGCTCATGATCTCTCAAAAGATGATGTTATCATTGCTTCTCACATTTTATGTCATGGGATGTATAATCTCATAGATATGTGAAATCCATGAATGATTTACTATGTGTAGTTCAAGATTCTGAAGCTATCTCAGATGTAAAGCTTTGGCATGCATGCTTTGGAAATCTAAATTTTTCTAGTTTGCTTCACCTCAGAAGTCTGAAATGGTGTCCTGTCTACACAAAGTCGAGGCACCTTGTAAACATGTCCCTGAAGGATGTATCTTGGGTGAAATGCAACATTCCTCCTTCCCAAAAGATGGTTTAGTTACAGTTGCTCATAAATTATAGCTTGTCGATAGTGATGCTTGTGGTTCTATGTAGATACCTTCATTTAGGAACTACTTATACATCTTGACTTTTATTGATGAATTTTTTGGGCATGCGTGGAAGAAAATTCCAAAGTTTTTATGTAATTTAAATAGTTCCTAATTATGGATGAAAATATGTCAATATGTAAATTGAGCACCCTCCATTTTGATCGACGAGAATACATCTCTTCTAATTTTAATGCATTTTTGGCAAAGCATGGAATAAAACATCAATCTATAGTGTCATATACACCTCAAAAATGGAAAGGTTGAAAGAAACAACATGTCTCTCATGGAAATGGTGAGGTGTGTGCTCAAAAGTTAGGCTTTACCACATAGCTTCTGGATTGAGGCTATTATGTGTGCAGCATAATGTGTTGCTCATGTGTGTGTCTAGCATATGCATTAATGTCTAAGCAACAATGCAGAAAATTGGATGATAAAGTAGTTGAATATATTTTTGTTGGGTATATCTTGGAAGCCAATTCTATAATGTGTATCATCCATAGACTAAACACATTTTGGTTAGTTGTGATGTTGTTTTTGTGGAAGATGCAATTCAATTCTTACTTTCATGTACCAACGAGACATCAGCTAGCTTGAAGGATATTTATGACACTTTGTTGCATCTTTTAACAGGTTTTCACTCAAGTGTTCGTCCAAATGAGACAATTTTTCAACCATTATAGGTTGGAATCATGATGCAAATCATTCCATTTATCTTGCATATTTACATGGCACACTTTTTTATGAGAGGGTTGACATAGAAGAGGCTAAAACTATACATAAATGGTTGGGGCAAACTTTGAGAGCTAGCAATTAGATGCACCTTTGTCATATCATACTCATTTATACTCTCAACTTCCTTTGCATCATATTGCTATCCAATGGCTATCTCTAGCCTTTGTGATGAGAATGAGCTTATTTCTTTTGATGAAGCACAAAATTCAAAAAATTGGATGCTAATATGCAATCAAAATATGATGCTACTATAAAAAATGGCCCATAGACCTAAAATTCCAACAAATATGGTTACTGATCTTAAGGAAATATCTCACCATATCTCATTTTGCAAGGTTTAGAGAAAGCTAAGTGGACCTTATTGTCTAGCTCCCTTGACCTCTCGGATAGCTCAATCAACTTTGGCTTCACCGAGTTTAACAATTTGGATCCCCCACCATCATATGGTCATATTAGACATAATTCATTCCTCTAGATTCCTTGATTCTAGATTGAATTTAAGTTCAAAAGTGCTCAATGGGATCATGGACTCAGAACACTTAACCTTCCTATCATAGTAGCGAGACACGCCTTAACTACTCACTGGTGCATCACCATTTGGTGAAAGACCCCACCTCTCTTTATATTCATGAGCTTCTTTCTTTTAATCTTGCTCCCAAAGTTCAATGAATCAACATTACGAAATTTATCAGAAACTTTTTGACCATGGCGAATAAAGATGTAAAGGAACATAGGTAGAACAAATTTAATCTTAAGCATGAAGCCCGGGGAAAATCTTTGGCCAATAAAAATATTGAACTTTCCATTATTATAAGAAATCAAATCAGGGCTATTGAAATCCAAGAAGCGAAAGAGATGGGTACCATTTCTAATATCTTTTGGGACCTACATTGGGAAAAATTACACTTCTTTAAAAGACATAGATAGCTTTCTAGTATTAAACCCTTAATTGAGTTCCCTAATCGTTCCAAGCTTTTTGAATGCAAGCTCACTGCTCAAGAAATCAATAGATCAATCCTTAACCTCAAGAAGAACAAAACCTCGAGTCTAGATGGTTTTCTTGCTAAAGTAGTTCAATGCTTTCATGTTAAGCTTTCACCCCTCTTGCTCAAGTTTTGGAATAGATCTATTAGAAGAGGCCACCTCTAGGGCTCTTTTAGCATAGGTGTGATCAAGCTTATCCACAAAAAGAACAATAAAAGTGATATTATTAACTAGCATCCCATCATTTTCCTTCTTTGGGTGCCTTCAAATAAAGTTGGCATATCTAAGGATTTTGATTCAAGCTTATTGTTTCTCCAATCAAGTAGGAGTATGAAAATTAAATTGAAGAACTTCTTCTCCACTTCTACCCTTTCCACCACTAGCATGCATCCTTGCTCCTCTACATCCTGCTTCACCATGAACACATTCTCCATTTATTGTCTTTTATGTGCCGTTGTGGGTCTCTCCACATTCTCTCCACATTTTTGTTGATGAAATCTTTCCAAGTAGTTCACTTTTGCAGACTATTCATAACAGTCTTCTAGACTCATACAAGGGTTTTGCTTCTACTCTACGATTGAGGAGGAAAGGCAATCCAAATGCCTTAACATTTGAGGAGTTAGTCTTTGTTTTGTTGCAAGAAGATTGGTCCAAGCAAAGTAGGTCAATTATACATGTTGCAGATCAAGCTTTCTTAGCTAGTCAAAAGGGCAAAGGATAACTATTAGCGAGCAAAAATCTCTTAATTCCACATAGTCAAAGAAGGAAGACAAAGATGACAAAGAAATAGAAAAGCTAAAATAGTTCCAAATCGTTTCACAAGTACTATAAGGCAAATGATCATATCATAAAGAGATGTCCTAAATTGGCTATAAAGGAGGCAAGGAAGAAAGAGGTTGGAATGGTTATTGCAAAGGCCTCTACACCTAAAACAAAGTCTTTTAATCTTGTTCAAAATGAAGAATCGACATTCACTATTGTTTGTAGCTATGACCCATCTTCTCATGAGCATGTATATCTTTGGTATGCTCAAATTTTTGGTACTTTGATAGTAGTGCAACCAAAAATATTACCCTATAGCACAATTTCTTCAGTTCACTTGAG
This sequence comes from Ceratopteris richardii, assembly GCA_020310875.1. NCBI lineage: Eukaryota > Viridiplantae > Streptophyta > Polypodiopsida > Polypodiales > Pteridaceae > Ceratopteris > Ceratopteris richardii. The sequence goes on from CM035417.1 coordinate 142,588,726, forward strand.
TTTGCCCCTAGAGGGGATACTATCACATGTGCTAACAATGCCTCATATCCTATAATGGGAGTTGTTAAGATCATTTTAAATATTTCTTGTGGAAATTCTTTCACATTCTCAGATGCTTTATATGTGCCAAGGATCAAGAAAAATCTATTGTCAGTTTTATCATTAGCCAAGATTCGCTTGGTTGTCAAATTTGTTGATGACAAATACAGCTCATGATCTCTCAAAAGATGATGTTATCATTGCTTCTCACATTTTATGTCATGGGATGTATAATCTCATAGATATGTGAAATCCATGAATGATTTACTATGTGTAGTTCAAGATTCTGAAGCTATCTCAGATGTAAAGCTTTGGCATGCATGCTTTGGAAATCTAAATTTTTCTAGTTTGCTTCACCTCAGAAGTCTGAAATGGTGTCCTGTCTACACAAAGTCGAGGCACCTTGTAAACATGTCCCTGAAGGATGTATCTTGGGTGAAATGCAACATTCCTCCTTCCCAAAAGATGGTTTAGTTACTGTTGCTCATAAATTATAGCTTGTCGATAGTGATGCTTGTGGTTCTATGTAGATACCTTCATTTAGGAACTACTTATACATCTTGACTTTTATTGATGAATTTTTTGGGCATGCGTGGAAGAAAATTCCAAAGTTTTTATGTAATTTAAATAGTTCCTAATTATGGATGAAAATATGTCAATATGTAAATTGAGCACCCTCCATTTTGATCGACGAGAATACATCTCTTCTAATTTTAATGCATTTTTGGCAAAGCATGGAATAAAACATCAATCTATAGTGTCATATACACCTCAAAAATGGAAAGGTTGAAAGAAACAACATGTCTCTCATGGAAATGGTGAGGTGTGTGCTCAAAAGTTAGGCTTTACCACATAGCTTCTGGATTGAGGCTATTATGTGTGCAGCATAATGTGTTGCTCATGTGTGTGTCTAGCATATGCATTAATGTCTAAGCAACAATGCAGAAAATTGGATGATAAAGTAGTTGAATATATTTTTGTTGGGTATATCTTGGAAGCCAATTCTATAATGTGTATCATCCATAGACTAAACACATTTTGGTTAGTTGTGATGTTGTTTTTGTGGAAGATGCAATTCAATTCTTACTTTCATGTACCAACGAGACATCAGCTAGCTTGAAGGATATTTATGACACTTTGTTGCATCTTTTAACAGGTTTTCACTCAAGTGTTCGTCCAAATGAGACAATTTTTCAACCATTATAGGTTGGAATCATGATGCAAATCATTCCATTTATCTTGCATATTTACATGGCACACTTTTTTATGAGAGGGTTGACATAGAAGAGGCTAAAACTATACATAAATGGTTGGGGCAAACTTTGAGAGCTAGCAATTAGATGCACCTTTGTCATATCATACTCATTTATACTCTCAACTTCCTTTGCATCATATTGCTATCCAATGGCTATCTCTAGCCTTTGTGATGAGAATGAGCTTATTTCTTTTGATGAAGCACAAAATTCAAAAAATTGGATGCTAATATGCAATCAAAATATGATGCTACTATAAAAAATGGCCCATAGACCTAAAATTCCAACAAATATGGTTACTGATCTTAAGGAAATATCTCACCATATCTCATTTTGCAAGGTTTAGAGAAAGCTAAGTGGACCTTATTGTCTAGCTCCCTTGACCTCTCGGATAGCTCAATCAACTTTGGCTTCACCGAGTTTAACAATTTGGATCCCCCACCATCATATGGTCATATTAGACATAATTCATTCCTCTAGATTCCTTGATTCTAGATTGAATTTAAGTTCAAAAGTGCTCAATGGGATCATGGACTCAGAACACTTAACCTTCCTATCATAGTAGCGAGACACGCCTTAACTACTCACTGGTGCATCACCATTTGGTGAAAGACCCCACCTCTCTTTATATTCATGAGCTTCTTTCTTTTAATCTTGCTCCCAAAGTTCAATGAATCAACATTACGAAATTTATCAGAAACTTTTTGACCATGGCGAATAAAGATGTAAAGGAACATAGGTAGAACAAATTTAATCTTAAGCATGAAGCCCGGGGAAAATCTTTGGCCAATAAAAATATTGAACTTTCCATTATTATAAGAAATCAAATCAGGGCTATTGAAATCCAAGAAGCGAAAGAGATGGGTACCATTTCTAATATCTTTTGGGACCTACATTGGGAAAAATTACACTTCTTTAAAAGACATAGATAGCTTTCTAGTATTAAACCCTTAATTGAGTTCCCTAATCGTTCCAAGCTTTTTGAATGCAAGCTCACTGCTCAAGAAATCAATAGATCAATCCTTAACCTCAAGAAGAACAAAACCTCGAGTCTAGATGGTTTTCTTGCTAAAGTAGTTCAATGCTTTCATGTTAAGCTTTCACCCCTCTTGCTCAAGTTTTGGAATAGATCTATTAGAAGAGGCCACCTCTAGGGCTCTTTTAGCATAGGTGTGATCAAGCTTATCCACAAAAAGAACAATAAAAGTGATATTATTAACTAGCATCCCATCATTTTCCTTCTTTGGGTGCCTTCAAATAAAGTTGGCATATCTAAGGATTTTGATTCAAGCTTATTGTTTCTCCAATCAAGTAGGAGTATGAAAATTAAATTGAAGAACTTCTTCTCCACTTCTACCCTTTCCACCACTAGCATGCATCCTTGCTCCTCTACATCCTGCTTCACCATGAACACATTCTCCATTTATTGTCTTTTATGTGCCGTTGTGGGTCTCTCCACATTCTCTCCACATTTTTGTTGATGAAATCTTTCCAAGTAGTTCACTTTTGCAGACTATTCATAACAGTCTTCTAGACTCATACAAGGGTTTTGCTTCTACTCTACGATTGAGGAGGAAAGGCAATCCAAATGCCTTAACATTTGAGGAGTTAGTCTTTGTTTTGTTGCAAGAAGATTGGTCCAAGCAAAGTAGGTCAATTATACATGTTGCAGATCAAGCTTTCTTAGCTAGCCAAAAGGGCAAAGGATAACTATTAGCGAGCAAAAATCTCTTAATTCCACATAGTCAAAGAAGGAAGACAAAGATGACAAAGAAATAGAAAAGCTAAAATAGTTCCAAATCGTTTCACAAGTACTATAAGGCAAATGATCGTATCATAAAGAGATGTCCTAAATTGGCTATAAAGGAGGCAAGGAAGAAAGAGGTTGGAATGGTTATTGCAAAGGCCTCTACACCTAAAACAAAGTCTTTTAATCTTGTTCAAAATGAAGAATCGACATTCACTATTGTTTGTAGCTATGACCCATCTTCTCATGAGCATGTATATCTTTGGTATGCTCAAATTTTTGGTACTTTGATAGTAGTGCAACCAAAAATATTACCCTATAGCACAATTTCTTCAGTTCACTTGAGTTTGCCCCTAGAGGGGATACTATCACATGTGCTAACAATGCCTCATATCCTATAATGGGAGTTGTTAAGATCATTTTAAATATTTCTTGTGGAAATTCTTTCACATTCTCAGATGCTTTATATGTGCCAAGGATCAAGAAAAATCTATTGTCAGTTTTATCATTAGCCAAGATTCGCTTGGTTGTCAAATTTGTTGATGACAAATACAGCTCATGATCTCTCAAAAGATGATGTTATCATTGCTTCTCACATTTTATGTCATGGGATGTATAATCTCATAGATATGTGAAATCCATGAATGATTTACTATGTGTAGTTCAAGATTCTGAAGCTATCTCAGATGTAAAGCTTTGGCATGCATGCTTTGGAAATCTAAATTTTTCTAGTTTGCTTCACCTCAGAAGTCTGAAATGGTGTCCTGTCTACACAAAGTCGAGGCACCTTGTAAACATGTCCCTGAAGGATGTATCTTGGGTGAAATGCAACATTCCTCCTTCCCAAAAGATGGTTTAGTTACAGTTGCTCATAAATTATAGCTTGTCGATAGTGATGCTTGTGGTTCTATGTAGATACCTTCATTTAGGAACTACTTATACATCTTGACTTTTATTGATGAATTTTTTGGGCATGCGTGGAAGAAAATTCCAAAGTTTTTATGTAATTTAAATAGTTCCTAATTATGGATGAAAATATGTCAATATGTAAATTGAGCACCCTCCATTTTGATCGACGAGAATACATCTCTTCTAATTTTAATGCATTTTTGGCAAAGCATGGAATAAAACATCAATCTATAGTGTCATATACACCTCAAAAATGGAAAGGTTGAAAGAAACAACATGTCTCTCATGGAAATGGTGAGGTGTGTGCTCAAAAGTTAGGCTTTACCACATAGCTTCTGGATTGAGGCTATTATGTGTGCAGCATAATGTGTTGCTCATGTGTGTGTCTAGCATATGCATTAATGTCTAAGCAACAATGCAGAAAATTGGATGATAAAGTAGTTGAATATATTTTTGTTGGGTATATCTTGGAAGCCAATTCTATAATGTGTATCATCCATAGACTAAACACATTTTGGTTAGTTGTGATGTTGTTTTTGTGGAAGATGCAATTCAATTCTTACTTTCATGTACCAACGAGACATCAGCTAGCTTGAAGGATATTTATGACACTTTGTTGCATCTTTTAACAGGTTTTCACTCAAGTGTTCGTCCAAATGAGACAATTTTTCAACCATTATAGGTTGGAATCATGATGCAAATCATTCCATTTATCTTGCATATTTACATGGCACACTTTTTTATGAGAGGGTTGACATAGAAGAGGCTAAAACTATACATAAATGGTTGGGGCAAACTTTGAGAGCTAGCAATTAGATGCACCTTTGTCATATCATACTCATTTATACTCTCAACTTCCTTTGCATCATATTGCTATCCAATGGCTATCTCTAGCCTTTGTGATGAGAATGAGCTTATTTCTTTTGATGAAGCACAAAATTCAAAAAATTGGATGCTAATATGCAATCAAAATATGATGCTACTATAAAAAATGGCCCATAGACCTAAAATTCCAACAAATATGGTTACTGATCTTAAGGAAATATCTCACCATATCTCATTTTGCAAGGTTTAGAGAAAGCTAAGTGGACCTTATTGTCTAGCTCCCTTGACCTCTCGGATAGCTCAATCAACTTTGGCTTCACCGAGTTTAACAATTTGGATCCCCCACCATCATATGGTCATATTAGACATAATTCATTCCTCTAGATTCCTTGATTCTAGATTGAATTTAAGTTCAAAAGTGCTCAATGGGATCATGGACTCAGAACACTTAACCTTCCTATCATAGTAGCGAGACACGCCTTAACTACTCACTGGTGCATCACCATTTGGTGAAAGACCCCACCTCTCTTTATATTCATGAGCTTCTTTCTTTTAATCTTGCTCCCAAAGTTCAATGAATCAACATTACGAAATTTATCAGAAACTTTTTGACCATGGCGAATAAAGATGTAAAGGAACATAGGTAGAACAAATTTAATCTTAAGCATGAAGCCCGGGGAAAATCTTTGGCCAATAAAAATATTGAACTTTCCATTATTATAAGAAATCAAATCAGGGCTATTGAAATCCAAGAAGCGAAAGAGATGGGTACCATTTCTAATATCTTTTGGGACCTACATTGGGAAAAATTACACTTCTTTAAAAGACATAGATAGCTTTCTAGTATTAAACCCTTAATTGAGTTCCCTAATCGTTCCAAGCTTTTTGAATGCAAGCTCACTGCTCAAGAAATCAATAGATCAATCCTTAACCTCAAGAAGAACAAAACCTCGAGTCTAGATGGTTTTCTTGCTAAAGTAGTTCAATGCTTTCATGTTAAGCTTTCACCCCTCTTGCTCAAGTTTTGGAATAGATCTATTAGAAGAGGCCACCTCTAGGGCTCTTTTAGCATAGGTGTGATCAAGCTTATCCACAAAAAGAACAATAAAAGTGATATTATTAACTAGCATCCCATCATTTTCCTTCTTTGGGTGCCTTCAAATAAAGTTGGCATATCTAAGGATTTTGATTCAAGCTTATTGTTTCTCCAATCAAGTAGGAGTATGAAAATTAAATTGAAGAACTTCTTCTCCACTTCTACCCTTTCCACCACTAGCATGCATCCTTGCTCCTCTACATCCTGCTTCACCATGAACACATTCTCCATTTATTGTCTTTTATGTGCCGTTGTGGGTCTCTCCACATTCTCTCCACATTTTTGTTGATGAAATCTTTCCAAGTAGTTCACTTTTGCAGACTATTCATAACAGTCTTCTAGACTCATACAAGGGTTTTGCTTCTACTCTACGATTGAGGAGGAAAGGCAATCCAAATGCCTTAACATTTGAGGAGTTAGTCTTTGTTTTGTTGCAAGAAGATTGGTCCAAGCAAAGTAGGTCAATTATACATGTTGCAGATCAAGCTTTCTTAGCTAGCCAAAAGGGCAAAGGATAACTATTAGCGAGCAAAAATCTCTTAATTCCACATAGTCAAAGAAGGAAGACAAAGATGACAAAGAAATAGAAAAGCTAAAATAGTTCCAAATCGTTTCACAAGTACTATAAGGCAAATGATCGTATCATAAAGAGATGTCCTAAATTGGCTATAAAGGAGGCAAGGAAGAAAGAGGTTGGAATGGTTATTGCAAAGGCCTCTACACCTAAAACAAAGTCTTTTAATCTTGTTCAAAATGAAGAATCGACATTCACTATTGTTTGTAGCTATGACCCATCTTCTCATGAGCATGTATATCTTTGGTATGCTCAAATTTTTGGTACTTTGATAGTAGTGCAACCAAAAATATTACCCTATAGCACAATTTCTTCAGTTCACTTGAGTTTGCCCCTAGAGGGGATACTATCACATGTGCTAACAATGCCTCATATCCTATAATGGGAGTTGTTAAGATCATTTTAAATATTTCTTGTGGAAATTCTTTCACATTCTCAGATGCTTTATATGTGCCAAGGATCAAGAAAAATCTATTGTCAGTTTTATCATTAGCCAAGATTCGCTTGGTTGTCAAATTTGTTGATGACAAATACAGCTCATGATCTCTCAAAAGATGATGTTATCATTGCTTCTCACATTTTATGTCATGGGATGTATAATCTCATAGATATGTGAAATCCATGAATGATTTACTATGTGTAGTTCAAGATTCTGAAGCTATCTCAGATGTAAAGCTTTGGCATGCATGCTTTGGAAATCTAAATTTTTCTAGTTTGCTTCACCTCAGAAGTCTGAAATGGTGTCCTGTCTACACAAAGTCGAGGCACCTTGTAAACATGTCCCTGAAGGATGTATCTTGGGTGAAATGCAACATTCCTCCTTCCCAAAAGATGGTTTAGTTACAGTTGCTCATAAATTATAGCTTGTCGATAGTGATGCTTGTGGTTCTATGTAGATACCTTCATTTAGGAACTACTTATACATCTTGACTTTTATTGATGAATTTTTTGGGCATGCGTCGAAGAAAATTCCAAAGTTTTTATGTAATTTAAATAGTTCCTAATTATGGATGAAAATATGTCAATATGTAAATTGAGCACCCTCCATTTTGATCGACGAGAATACATTCTAATTTTAATGCATTTTTGGCAAAGCATGGAATAAAACATCAATCTATAGTGTCATATACACCTCAAAAATGGAAAGGTTGAAAGAAACAACATGTCTCTCATGGAAATGGTGAGGTGTGTGCTCAAAAGTTAGGCTTTACCACATAGCTTCTGGATTGAGGCTATTATGTGTGCAGCATAATGTGTTGCTCATGTGTGTGTCTAGCATATGCATTAATGTCTAAGCAACAATGCAGAAAATTGGATGATAAAGTAGTTGAATATATTTTTGTTGGGTATATCTTGGAAGCCAATTCTATAATGTGTATCATCCATAGACTAAACACATTTTGGTTAGTTGTGATGTTGTTTTTGTGGAAGATGCAATTCAATTCTTACTTTCATGTACCAACGAGACATCAGCTAGCTTGAAGGATATTTATGACACTTTGTTGCATCTTTTAACAGGTTTTCACTCAAGTGTTCGTCCAAATGAGACAATTTTTCAACCATTATAGGTTGGAATCATGATGCAAATCATTCCATTTATCTTGCATATTTACATGGCACACTTTTTTATGAGAGGGTTGACATAGAAGAGGCTAAAACTATACATAAATGGTTGGGGCAAACTTTGAGAGCTAGCAATTAGATGCACCTTTGTCATATCATACTCATTTATACTCTCAACTTCCTTTGCATCATATTGCTATCCAATGGCTATCTCTAGCCTTTGTGATGAGAATGAGCTTATTTATTTTGATGAAGCACAAAATTCAAAAAATTGGATGCTAATATGCAATCAAAATATGATGCTACTATAAAAAATGGCCCATAGACCTAAAATTCCAACAAATATGGTTACTGATCTTAAGGAAATATCTCACCATATCTCATTTTGCAAGGTTTAGAGAAAGTTAAGTGGACCTTATTGTCTAGCTCCCTTGACCTCTCGGATAGCTCAATCAACTTTGGCTTCACCGAGTTTAACAATTTGGATCCCCCACCATCATATGGTCATATTAGACATAATTCATTCCTCTAGATTCCTTGATTCTAGATTGAATTTAAGTTCAAAAGTGCTCAATGGGATCATGGACTCAGAACACTTAACCTTCCTATCATAGTAGCGAGACACGCCTTAACTACTCACTGGTGCATCACCATTTGGTGAAAGACCCCACCTCTCTTTATATTCATGAGCTTCTTTCTTTTAATCTTGCTCCCAAAGTTCAATGAATCAACATTACGAAATTTATCAGAAACTTTTTGACCATGGCGAATAAAGATGTAAAGGAACATAGGTAGAACAAATTTAATCTTAAGCATGAAGCCCGGGGAAAATCTTTGGCCAATAAAAATATTGAACTTTCCATTATTATAAGAAATCAAATCAGGGCTATTGAAATCCAAGAAGCGAAAGAGATGGGTACCATTTCTAATATCTTTTGGGACCTACATTGGGAAAAATTACACTTCTTTAAAAGACATAGATAGCTTTCTAGTATTAAACCCTTAATTGAGTTCCCTAATCGTTCCAAGCTTTTTGAATGCAAGCTCACTGCTCAAGAAATCAATAGATCAATCCTTAACCTCAAGAAGAACAAAACCTCGAGTCTAGATGGTTTTCTTGCTAAAGTAGTTCAATGCTTTCATGTTAAGCTTTCACCCCTCTTGCTCAAGTTTTGGAATAGATCTATTAGAAGAGGCCACCTCTAGGGCTCTTTTAGCATAGGTGTGATCAAGCTTATCCACAAAAAGAACAATAAAAGTGATATTATTAACTAGCATCCCATCATTTTCCTTCTTTGGGTGCCTTCAAATAAAGTTGGCATATCTAAGGATTTTGATTCAAGCTTATTGTTTCTCCAATCAAGTAGGAGTATGAAAATTAAATTGAAGAACTTCTTCTCCACTTCTACCCTTTCCACCACTAGCATGCATCCTTGCTCCTCTACATCCTGCTTCACCATGAACACATTCTCCATTTATTGTCTTTTATGTGCCGTTGTGGGTCTCTCCACATTCTCTCCACATTTTTGTTGATGAAATCTTTCCAAGTAGTTCACTTTTGCAGACTATTCATAACAGTCTTCTAGACTCATACAAGGGTTTTGCTTCTACTCTACGATTGAGGAGGAAAGGCAATCCAAATGCCTTAACATTTGAGGAGTTAGTCTTTGTTTTGTTGCAAGAAGATTGGTCCAAGCAAAGTAGGTCAATTATACATGTTGCAGATCAAGCTTTCTTAGCTAGTCAAAAGGGCAAAGGATAACTATTAGCGAGCAAAAATCTCTTAATTCCACATAGTCAAAGAAGGAAGACAAAGATGACAAAGAAATAGAAAAGCTAAAATAGTTCCAAATCGTTTCACAAGTACTATAAGGCAAATGATCATATCATAAAGAGATGTCCTAAATTGGCTATAAAGGAGGCAAGGAAGAAAGAGGTTGGAATGGTTATTGCAAAGGCCTCTACACCTAAAACAAAGTCTTTTAATCTTGTTCAAAATGAAGAATCGACATTCACTATTGTTTGTAGCTATGACCCATCTTCTCATGAGCATGTATATCTTTGGTATGCTCAAATTTTTGGTACTTTGATAGTAGTGCAACCAAAAATATTACCCTATAGCACAATTTCTTCAGTTCACTTGAGTTTGCCCCTAGAGGGGATACTATCACATGTGCTAACAATGCCTCATATCCTATAATGGGAGTTGTTAAGATCATTTTAAATATTTCTTGTGGAAATTCTTTCACATTCTCAGATGCTTTATATGTGCCAAGGATCAAGAAAAATCTATTGTCAGTTTTATCATTAGCCAAGATTCGCTTGGTTGTCAAATTTGTTGATGACAAATACAGCTCATGATCTCTCAAAAGATGATGTTATCATTGCTTCTCACATTTTATGTCATGGGATGTATAATCTCATAGATATGTGAAATCCATGAATGATTTACTATGTGTAGTTCAAGATTCTGAAGCTATCTCAGATGTAAAGCTTTGGCATGCATGCTTTGGAAATCTAAATTTTTCTAGTTTGCTTCACCTCAGAAGTCTGAAATGGTGTCCTGTCTACACAAAGTCGAGGCACCTTGTAAACATGTCCCTGAAGGATGTATCTTGGGTGAAATGCAACATTCCTCCTTCCCAAAAGATGGTTTAGTTACAGTTGCTCATAAATTATAGCTTGTCGATAGTGATGCTTGTGGTTCTATGTAGATACCTTCATTTAGGAACTACTTATACATCTTGACTTTTATTGATGAATTTTTTGGGCATGCGTGGAAGAAAATTCCAAAGTTTTTATGTAATTTAAATAGTTCCTAATTATGGATGAAAATATGTCAATATGTAAATTGAGCACCCTCCATTTTGATCGACGAGAATACATCTCTTCTAATTTTAATGCATTTTTGGCAAAGCATGGAATAAAACATCAATCTATAGTGTCATATACACCTCAAAAATGGAAAGGTTGAAAGAAACAACATGTCTCTCATGGAAATGGTGAGGTGTGTGCTCAAAAGTTAGGCTTTACCACATAGCTTCTGGATTGAGGCTATTATGTGTGCAGCATAATGTGTTGCTCATGTGTGTGTCTAGCATATGCATTAATGTCTAAGCAACAATGCAGAAAATTGGATGATAAAGTAGTTGAATATATTTTTGTTGGGTATATCTTGGAAGCCAATTCTATAATGTGTATCATCCATAGACTAAACACATTTTGGTTAGTTGTGATGTTGTTTTTGTGGAAGATGCAATTCAATTCTTACTTTCATGTACCAACGAGACATCAGCTAGCTTGAAGGATATTTATGACACTTTGTTGCATCTTTTAACAGGTTTTCACTCAAGTGTTCGTCCAAATGAGACAATTTTTCAACCATTATAGGTTGGAATCATGATGCAAATCATTCCATTTATCTTGCATATTTACATGGCACACTTTTTTATGAGAGGGTTGACATAGAAGAGGCTAAAACTATACATAAATGGTTGGGGCAAACTTTGAGAGCTAGCAATTAGATGCACCTTTGTCATATCATACTCATTTATACTCTCAACTTCCTTTGCATCATATTGCTATCCAATGGCTATCTCTAGCCTTTGTGATGAGAATGAGCTTATTTCTTTTGATGAAGCACAAAATTCAAAAAATTGGATGCTAATATGCAATCAAAATATGATGCTACTATAAAAAATGGCCCATAGACCTAAAATTCCAACAAATATGGTTACTGATCTTAAGGAAATATCTCACCATATCTCATTTTGCAAGGTTTAGAGAAAGCTAAGTGGACCTTATTGTCTAGCTCCCTTGACCTCTCGGATAGCTCAATCAACTTTGGCTTCACCGAGTTTAACAATTTGGATCCCCCACCATCATATGGTCATATTAGACATAATTCATTCCTCTAGATTCCTTGATTCTAGATTGAATTTAAGTTCAAAAGTGCTCAATGGGATCATGGACTCAGAACACTTAACCTTCCTATCATAGTAGCGAGACACGCCTTAACTACTCACTGGTGCATCACCATTTGGTGAAAGACCCCACCTCTCTTTATATTCATGAGCTTCTTTCTTTTAATCTTGCTCCCAAAGTTCAATGAATCAACATTACGAAATTTATCAGAAACTTTTTGACCATGGCGAATAAAGATGTAAAGGAACATAGGTAGAACAAATTTAATCTTAAGCATGAAGCCCGGGGAAAATCTTTGGCCAATAAAAATATTGAACTTTCCATTATTATAAGAAATCAAATCAGGGCTATTGAAATCCAAGAAGCGAAAGAGATGGGTACCATTTCTAATATCTTTTGGGACCTACATTGGGAAAAATTACACTTCTTTAAAAGACATAGATAGCTTTCTAGTATTAAACCCTTAATTGAGTTCCCTAATCGTTCCAAGCTTTTTGAATGCAAGCTCACTGCTCAAGAAATCAATAGATCAATCCTTAACCTCAAGAAGAACAAAACCTCGAGTCTAGATGGTTTTCTTGCTAAAGTAGTTCAATGCTTTCATGTTAAGCTTTCACCCCTCTTGCTCAAGTTTTGGAATAGATCTATTAGAAGAGGCCACCTCTAGGGCTCTTTTAGCATAGGTGTGATCAAGCTTATCCACAAAAAGAACAATAAAAGTGATATTATTAACTAGCATCCCATCATTTTCCTTCTTTGGGTGCCTTCAAATAAAGTTGGCATATCTAAGGATTTTGATTCAAGCTTATTGTTTCTCCAATCAAGTAGGAGTATGAAAATTAAATTGAAGAACTTCTTCTCCACTTCTACCCTTTCCACCACTAGCATGCATCCTTGCTCCTCTACATCCTGCTTCACCATGAACACATTCTCCATTTATTGTCTTTTATGTGCCGTTGTGGGTCTCTCCACATTCTCTCCACATTTTTGTTGATGAAATCTTTCCAAGTAGTTCACTTTTGCAGACTATTCATAACAGTCTTCTAGACTCATACAAGGGTTTTGCTTCTACTCTACGATTGAGGAGGAAAGGCAATCCAAATGCCTTAACATTTGAGGAGTTAGTCTTTGTTTTGTTGCAAGAAGATTGGTCCAAGCAAAGTAGGTCAATTATACATGTTGCAGATCAAGCTTTCTTAGCTAGTCAAAAGGGCAAAGGATAACTATTAGCGAGCAAAAATCTCTTAATTCCACATAGTCAAAGAAGGAAGACAAAGATGACAAAGAAATAGAAAAGCTAAAATAGTTCCAAATCGTTTCACAAGTACTATAAGGCAAATGATCATATCATAAAGAGATGTCCTAAATTGGCTATAAAGGAGGCAAGGAAGAAAGAGGTTGGAATGGTTATTGCAAAGGCCTCTACACCTAAAACAAAGTCTTTTAATCTTGTTCAAAATGAAGAATCGACATTCACTATTGTTTGTAGCTATGACCCATCTTCTCATGAGCATGTATATCTTTGGTATGCTCAAATTTTTGGTACTTTGATAGTAGTGCAACCAAAAATATTACCCTATAGCACAATTTCTTCAGTTCACTTGAGTTTGCCCCTAGAGGGGATACTATCACATGTGCTAACAATGCCTCATATCCTATAATGGGAGTTGTTAAGATCATTTTAAATATTTCTTGTGGAAATTCTTTCACATTCTCAGATGCTTTATATGTGCCAAGGATCAAGAAAAATCTATTGTCAGTTTTATCATTAGCCAAGATTCGCTTGGTTGTCAAATTTGTTGATGACAAATACAGCTCATGATCTCTCAAAAGATGATGTTATCATTGCTTCTCACATTTTATGTCATGGGATGTATAATCTCATAGATATGTGAAATCCATGAATGATTTACTATGTGTAGTTCAAGATTCTGAAGCTATCTCAAATGTAAAGCTTTGGCATGCATGCTTTGGAAATCTAAATTTTTCTAGTTTGCTTCACCTCAGAAGTCTGAAATGGTGTCCTGTCTACACAAAGTCGAGGCACCTTGTAAACATGTCCCTGAAGGATGTATCTTGGGTGAAATGCAACATTCCTCCTTCCCAAAAGATGGTTTAGTTACAGTTGCTCATAAATTATAGCTTGTCGATAGTGATGCTTGTGGTTCTATGTAGATACCTTCATTTAGGAACTACTTATACATCTTGACTTTTATTGATGAATTTTTTGGGCATGCGTGGAAGAAAATTCCAAAGTTTTTATGTAATTTAAATAGTTCCTAATTATGGATGAAAATATGTCAATATGTAAATTGAGCACCCTCCATTTTGATCGACGAGAATACATCTCTTCTAATTTTAATGCATTTTTGGCAAAGCATGGAATAAAACATCAATCTATAGTGTCATATACACCTCAAAAATGGAAAGGTTGAAAGAAACAACATGTCTCTCATGGAAATGGTGAGGTGTGTGCTCAAAAGTTAGGCTTTACCACATAGCTTCTGGATTGAGGCTATTATGTGTGCAGCATAATGTGTTGCTCATGTGTGTGTCTAGCATATGCATTAATGTCTAAGCAACAATGCAGAAAATTGGATGATAAAGTAGTTGAATATATTTTTGTTGGGTATATCTTGGAAGCCAATTCTATAATGTGTATCATCCATAGACTAAACACATTTTGGTTAGTTGTGATGTTGTTTTTGTGGAAGATGCAATTCAATTCTTACTTTCATGTACCAACGAGACATCAGCTAGCTTGAAGGATATTTATGACACTTTGTTGCATCTTTTAACAGGTTTTCACTCAAGTGTTCGTCCAAATGAGACAATTTTTCAACCATTATAGGTTGGAATCATGATGCAAATCATTCCATTTATCTTGCATATTTACATGGCACACTTTTTTATGAGAGGGTTGACATAGAAGAGGCTAAAACTATACATAAATGGTTGGGGCAAACTTTGAGAGCTAGCAATTAGATGCACCTTTGTCATATCATACTCATTTATACTCTCAACTTCCTTTGCATCATATTGCTATCCAATGGCTATCTCTAGCCTTTGTGATGAGAATGAGCTTATTTCTTTTGATGAAGCACAAAATTCAAAAAATTGGATGCTAATATGCAATCAAAATATGATGCTACTATAAAAAATGGCCCATAGACCTAAAATTCCAACAAATATGGTTACTGATCTTAAGGAAATATCTCACCATATCTCATTTTGCAAGGTTTAGAGAAAGCTAAGTGGACCTTATTGTCTAGCTCCCTTGACCTCTCGGATAGCTCAATCAACTTTGGCTTCACCGAGTTTAACAATTTGGATCCCCCACCATCATATGGTCATATTAGACATAATTCATTCCTCTAGATTCCTTGATTCTAGATTGAATTTAAGTTCAAAAGTGCTCAATGGGATCATGGACTCAGAACACTTAACCTTCCTATCATAGTAGCGAGACACGCCTTAACTACTCACTGGTGCATCACCATTTGGTGAAAGACCCCACCTCTCTTTATATTCATGAGCTTCTTTCTTTTAATCTTGCTCCCAAAGTTCAATGAATCAACATTACGAAATTTATCAGAAACTTTTTGACCATGGCGAATAAAGATGTAAAGGAACATAGGTAGAACAAATTTAATCTTAAGCATGAAGCCCGGGGAAAATCTTTGGCCAATAAAAATATTGAACTTTCCATTATTATAAGAAATCAAATCAGGGCTATTGAAATCCAAGAAGCGAAAGAGATGGGTACCATTTCTAATATCTTTTGGGACCTACATTGGGAAAAATTACACTTCTTTAAAAGACATAGATAGCTTTCTAGTATTAAACCCTTAATTGAGTTCCCTAATCGTTCCAAGCTTTTTGAATGCAAGCTCACTGCTCAAGAAATCAATAGATCAATCCTTAACCTCAAGAAGAACAAAACCTCGAGTCTAGATGGTTTTCTTGCTAAAGTAGTTCAATGCTTTCATGTTAAGCTTTCACCCCTCTTGCTCAAGTTTTGGAATAGATCTATTAGAAGAGGCCACCTCTAGGGCTCTTTTAGCATAGGTGTGATCAAGCTTATCCACAAAAAGAACAATAAAAGTGATATTATTAACTAGCATCCCATCATTTTCCTTCTTTGGGTGCCTTCAAATAAAGTTGGCATATCTAAGGATTTTGATTCAAGCTTATTGTTTCTCCAATCAAGTAGGAGTATGAAAATTAAATTGAAGAACTTCTTCTCCACTTCTACCCTTTCCACCACTAGCATGCATCCTTGCTCCTCTACATCCTGCTTCACCATGAACACATTCTCCATTTATTGTCTTTTATGTGCCGTTGTGGGTCTCTCCACATTCTCTCCACATTTTTGTTGATGAAATCTTTCCAAGTAGTTCACTTTTGCAGACTATTCATAACAGTCTTCTAGACTCATACAAGGGTTTTGCTTCTACTCTACGATTGAGGAGGAAAGGCAATCCAAATGCCTTAACATTTGAGGAGTTAGTCTTTGTTTTGTTGCAAGAAGATTGGTCCAAGCAAAGTAGGTCAATTATACATGTTGCAGATCAAGCTTTCTTAGCTAGTCAAAAGGGCAAAGGATAACTATTAGCGAGCAAAAATCTCTTAATTCCACATAGTCAAAGAAGGAAGACAAAGATGACAAAGAAATAGAAAAGCTAAAATAGTTCCAAATCGTTTCACAAGTACTATAAGGCAAATGATCATATCATAAAGAGATGTCCTAAATTGGCTATAAAGGAGGCAAGGAAGAAAGAGGTTGGAATGGTTATTGCAAAGGCCTCTACACCTAAAACAAAGTCTTTTAATCTTGTTCAAAATGAAGAATCGACATTCACTATTGTTTGTAGCTATGACCCATCTTCTCATGAGCATGTATATCTTTGGTATGCTCAAATTTTTGGTACTTTGATAGTAGTGCAACCAAAAATATTACCCTATAGCACAATTTCTTCAGTTCACTTGAGTTTGCCCCTAGAGGGGATACTATCACATGTGCTAACAATGCCTCATATCCTATAATGGGAGTTGTTAAGATCATTTTAAATATTTCTTGTGGAAATTCTTTCACATTCTCAGATGCTTTATATGTGCCAAGGATCAAGAAAAATCTATTGTCAGTTTTATCATTAGCCAAGATTCGCTTGGTTGTCAAATTTGTTGATGACAAATACAGCTCATGATCTCTCAAAAGATGATGTTATCATTGCTTCTCACATTTTATGTCATGGGATGTATAATCTCATAGATATGTGAAATCCATGAATGATTTACTATGTGTAGTTCAAGATTCTGAAGCTATCTCAGATGTAAAGCTTTGGCATGCATGCTTTGGAAATCTAAATTTTTCTAGTTTGCTTCACCTCAGAAGTCTGAAATGGTGTCCTGTCTACACAAAGTCGAGGCACCTTGTAAACATGTCCCTGAAGGATGTATCTTGGGTGAAATGCAACATTCCTCCTTCCCAAAAGATGGTTTAGTTACAGTTGCTCATAAATTATAGCTTGTCGATAGTGATGCTTGTGGTTCTATGTAGATACCTTCATTTAGGAACTACTTATACATCTTGACTTTTATTGATGAATTTTTTGGGCATGCGTGGAAGAAAATTCCAAAGTTTTTATGTAATTTAAATAGTTCCTAATTATGGATGAAAATATGTCAATATGTAAATTGAGCACCCTCCATTTTGATCGACGAGAATACATCTCTTCTAATTTTAATGCATTTTTGGCAAAGCATGGAATAAAACATCAATCTATAGTGTCATATACACCTCAAAAATGGAAAGGTTGAAAGAAACAACATGTCTCTCATGGAAATGGTGAGGTGTGTGCTCAAAAGTTAGGCTTTACCACATAGCTTCTGGATTGAGGCTATTATGTGTGCAGCATAATGTGTTGCTCATGTGTGTGTCTAGCATATGCATTAATGTCTAAGCAACAATGCAGAAAATTGGATGATAAAGTAGTTGAATATATTTTTGTTGGGTATATCTTGGAAGCCAATTCTATAATGTGTATCATCCATAGACTAAACACATTTTGGTTAGTTGTGATGTTGTTTTTGTGGAAGATGCAATTCAATTCTTACTTTCATGTACCAACGAGACATCAGCTAGCTTGAAGGATATTTATGACACTTTGTTGCATCTTTTAACAGGTTTTCACTCAAGTGTTCGTCCAAATGAGACAATTTTTCAACCATTATAGGTTGGAATCATGATGCAAATCATTCCATTTATCTTGCATATTTACATGGCACACTTTTTTATGAGAGGGTTGACATAGAAGAGGCTAAAACTATACATAAATGGTTGGGGCAAACTTTGAGAGCTAGCAATTAGATGCACCTTTGTCATATCATACTCATTTATACTCTCAACTTCCTTTGCATCATATTGCTATCCAATGGCTATCTCTAGCCTTTGTGATGAGAATGAGCTTATTTCTTTTGATGAAGCACAAAATTCAAAAAATTGGATGCTAATATGCAATCAAAATATGATGCTACTATAAAAAATGGCCCATAGACCTAAAATTCCAACAAATATGGTTACTGATCTTAAGGAAATATCTCACCATATCTCATTTTGCAAGGTTTAGAGAAAGCTAAGTGGACCTTATTGTCTAGCTCCCTTGACCTCTCGGATAGCTCAATCAACTTTGGCTTCACCGAGTTTAACAATTTGGATCCCCCACCATCATATGGTCATATTAGACATAATTCATTCCTCTAGATTCCTTGATTCTAGATTGAATTTAAGTTCAAAAGTGCTCAATGGGATCATGGACTCAGAACACTTAACCTTCCTATCATAGTAGCGAGACACGCCTTAACTACTCACTGGTGCATCACCATTTGGTGAAAGACCCCACCTCTCTTTATATTCATGAGCTTCTTTCTTTTAATCTTGCTCCCAAAGTTCAATGAATCAACATTACGAAATTTATCAGAAACTTTTTGACCATGGCGAATAAAGATGTAAAGGAACATAGGTAGAACAAATTTAATCTTAAGCATGAAGCCCGGGGAAAATCTTTGGCCAATAAAAATATTGAACTTTCCATTATTATAAGAAATCAAATCAGGGCTATTGAAATCCAAGAAGCGAAAGAGATGGGTACCATTTCTAATATCTTTTGGGACCTACATTGGGAAAAATTACACTTCTTTAAAAGACATAGATAGCTTTCTAGTATTAAACCCTTAATTGAGTTCCCTAATCGTTCCAAGCTTTTTGAATGCAAGCTCACTGCTCAAGAAATCAATAGATCAATCCTTAACCTCAAGAAGAACAAAACCTCGAGTCTAGATGGTTTTCTTGCTAAAGTAGTTCAATGCTTTCATGTTAAGCTTTCACCCCTCTTGCTCAAGTTTTGGAATAGATCTATTAGAAGAGGCCACCTCTAGGGCTCTTTTAGCATAGGTGTGATCAAGCTTATCCACAAAAAGAACAATAAAAGTGATATTATTAACTAGCATCCCATCATTTTCCTTCTTTGGGTGCCTTCAAATAAAGTTGGCATATCTAAGGATTTTGATTCAAGCTTATTGTTTCTCCAATCAAGTAGGAGTATGAAAATTAAATTGAAGAACTTCTTCTCCACTTCTACCCTTTCCACCACTAGCATGCATCCTTGCTCCTCTACATCCTGCTTCACCATGAACACATTCTCCATTTATTGTCTTTTATGTGCCGTTGTGGGTCTCTCCACATTCTCTCCACATTTTTGTTGATGAAATCTTTCCAAGTAGTTCACTTTTGCAGACTATTCATAACAGTCTTCTAGACTCATACAAGGGTTTTGCTTCTACTCTACGATTGAGGAGGAAAGGCAATCCAAATGCCTTAACATTTGAGGAGTTAGTCTTTGTTTTGTTGCAAGAAGATTGGTCCAAGCAAAGTAGGTCAATTATACATGTTGCAGATCAAGCTTTCTTAGCTAGTCAAAAGGGCAAAGGATAACTATTAGCGAGCAAAAATCTCTTAATTCCACATAGTCAAAGAAGGAAGACAAAGATGACAAAGAAATAGAAAAGCTAAAATAGTTCCAAATCGTTTCACAAGTACTATAAGGCAAATGATCATATCATAAAGAGATGTCCTAAATTGGCTATAAAGGAGGCAAGGAAGAAAGAGGTTGGAATGGTTATTGCAAAGGCCTCTACACCTAAAACAAAGTCTTTTAATCTTGTTCAAAATGAAGAATCGACATTCACTATTGTTTGTAGCTATGACCCATCTTCTCATGAGCATGTATATCTTTGGTATGATCAAATTTTTGGTACTTTGATAGTAGTGCAACCAAAAATATTACCCTATAGCACAATTTCTTCAGTTCACTTGAGTTTGCCCCTAGAGGGGATACTATCACATGTGCTAACAATGCCTCATATCCTATAATGGGAGTTGTTAAGATCATTTTAAATATTTCTTGTGGAAATTCTTTCACATTCTCAGATGCTTTATATGTGCCAAGGATCAAGAAAAATCTATTGTCAGTTTTATCATTAGCCAAGATTCGCTTGGTTGTCAAATTTGTTGATGACAAATACAGCTCATGATCTCTCAAAAGATGATGTTATCATTGCTTCTCACATTTTATGTCATGGG
Organism: Ceratopteris richardii; assembly: GCA_020310875.1. NCBI lineage: Eukaryota > Viridiplantae > Streptophyta > Polypodiopsida > Polypodiales > Pteridaceae > Ceratopteris > Ceratopteris richardii. The sequence continues at coordinate 142,609,297 of CM035417.1, forward strand.
ATGTATAATCTCATAGATATGTGAAATCCATGAATGATTTACTATGTGTAGTTCAAGATTCTGAAGCTATCTCAGATGTAAAGCTTTGGCATGCATGCTTTGGAAATCTAAATTTTTCTAGTTTGCTTCACCTCAGAAGTCTGAAATGGTGTCCTATCTACACAAAGTCGAGGCACCTTGTAAACATGTCCCTGAAGGATGTATCTTGGGTGAAATGCAACATTCCTCCTTCCCAAAAGATGGTTTAGTTACAGTTGCTCATAAATTATAGCTTGTCGATAGTGATGCTTGTGGTTCTATGTAGATACCTTCATTTAGGAACTACTTATACATCTTGACTTTTATTGATGAATTTTTTGGGCATGCGTGGAAGAAAATTCCAAAGTTTTTATGTAATTTAAATAGTTCCTAATTATGGATGAAAATATGTCAATATGTAAATTGAGCACCCTCCATTTTGATCGACGAGAATACATCTCTTCTAATTTTAATGCATTTTTGGCAAAGCATGGAATAAAACATCAATCTATAGTGTCATATACACCTCAAAAATGGAAAGGTTGAAAGAAACAACATGTCTCTCATGGAAATGGTGAGGTGTGTGCTCAAAAGTTAGGCTTTACCACATAGCTTCTGGATTGAGGCTATTATGTGTGCAGCATAATGTGTTGCTCATGTGTGTGTCTAGCATATGCATTAATGTCTAAGCAACAATGCAGAAAATTGGATGATAAAGTAGTTGAATATATTTTTGTTGGGTATATCTTGGAAGCCAATTCTATAATGTGTATCATCCATAGACTAAACACATTTTGGTTAGTTGTGATGTTGTTTTTGTGGAAGATGCAATTCAATTCTTACTTTCATGTACCAACGAGACATCAGCTAGCTTGAAGGATATTTATGACACTTTGTTGCATCTTTTAACAGGTTTTCACTCAAGTGTTCGTCCAAATGAGACAATTTTTCAACCATTATAGGTTGGAATCATGATGCAAATCATTCCATTTATCTTGCATATTTACATGGCACACTTTTTTATGAGAGGGTTGACATAGAAGAGGCTAAAACTATACATAAATGGTTGGGGCAAACTTTGAGAGCTAGCAATTAGATGCACCTTTGTCATATCATACTCATTTATACTCTCAACTTCCTTTGCATCATATTGCTATCCAATGGCTATCTCTAGCCTTTGTGATGAGAATGAGCTTATTTCTTTTGATGAAGCACAAAATTCAAAAAATTGGATGCTAATATGCAATCAAAATATGATGCTACTATAAAAAATGGCCCATAGACCTAAAATTCCAACAAATATGGTTACTGATCTTAAGGAAATATCTCACCATATCTCATTTTGCAAGGTTTAGAGAAAGCTAAGTGGACCTTATTGTCTAGCTCCCTTGACCTCTCGGATAGCTCAATCAACTTTGGCTTCACCGAGTTTAACAATTTGGATCCCCCACCATCATATGGTCATATTAGACATAATTCATTCCTCTAGATTCCTTGATTCTAGATTGAATTTAAGTTCAAAAGTGCTCAATGGGATCATGGACTCAGAACACTTAACCTTCCTATCATAGTAGCGAGACACGCCTTAACTACTCACTGGTGCATCACCATTTGGTGAAAGACCCCACCTCTCTTTATATTCATGAGCTTCTTTCTTTTAATCTTGCTCCCAAAGTTCAATGAATCAACATTACGAAATTTATCAGAAACTTTTTGACCATGGCGAATAAAGATGTAAAGGAACATAGGTAGAACAAATTTAATCTTAAGCATGAAGCCCGGGGAAAATCTTTGGCCAATAAAAATATTGAACTTTCCATTATTATAAGAAATCAAATCAGGGCTATTGAAATCCAAGAAGCGAAAGAGATGGGTACCATTTCTAATATCTTTTGGGACCTACATTGGGAAAAATTACACTTCTTTAAAAGACATAGATAGCTTTCTAGTATTAAACCCTTAATTGAGTTCCCTAATCGTTCCAAGCTTTTTGAATGCAAGCTCACTGCTCAAGAAATCAATAGATCAATCCTTAACCTCAAGAAGAACAAAACCTCGAGTCTAGATGGTTTTCTTGCTAAAGTAGTTCAATGCTTTCATGTTAAGCTTTCACCCCTCTTGCTCAAGTTTTGGAATAGATCTATTAGAAGAGGCCACCTCTAGGGCTCTTTTAGCATAGGTGTGATCAAGCTTATCCACAAAAAGAACAATAAAAGTGATATTATTAACTAGCATCCCATCATTTTCCTTCTTTGGGTGCCTTCAAATAAAGTTGGCATATCTAAGGATTTTGATTCAAGCTTATTGTTTCTCCAATCAAGTAGGAGTATGAAAATTAAATTGAAGAACTTCTTCTCCACTTCTACCCTTTCCACCACTAGCATGCATCCTTGCTCCTCTACATCCTGCTTCACCATGAACACATTCTCCATTTATTGTCTTTTATGTGCCGTTGTGGGTCTCTCCACATTCTCTTTCTTCTTTTTCGTTAATTCTTCAATTTTTCTCTACGTGTTTATCTTCCTATTATGTTCTTTACTATTACCCTTTTTTTCCTCCTTTTGCTTTTCTATGTTTGGGCTTTTCTACTTTTGGGCTTTTCTTTTTCCATAGTTGTTGCTTAGTTTTTTTTTTTGTTTTCTACTTGTGGTCGTTCATTATATTGTTGTTGGTCCTATTATTTTTGTTCGTGCTATTTCTATTTCTATCTTTGTTCTTCCTCACCTTGGTGCTCTTCCTATGTTTATTTAGCTTGATGTTATTTTTTCTCCTCATCTTGATGCTCTTCCTGATGGCACTCTTGCTCTCTATGTTGATATTTCTCTTCGTCTCATTCTTGTTCTTGATGTTCTTGCTCTTTCTCTTGATGTTGTTCTTCTCTTGTTGTTGTTGTTGTTGTTGTTGTTGTTGTTGTTTATGTTTTGGTGATTCTATTACTCCTCTTTTTATCATTATTGTTCTTGATGTTGTTGTTCTTAACATTTTTCTTAATATTCTCATTCTTTTTGTTCTTTTTGTTGTTCTTCTCTATTTTTGTTGTTATTGTTGTTGTTGTTGTTGTTGTTGTTGTTGTTGTTGTTGTTGATGACGACGATGTTGTTGTTGTTGTCGTCATTCTTGTTCATATTCCTGATGTTGATGTTGATCATTCACATGGCCCTCATTGGCCTCTTCAAATTTTAGGTTCCCTTCAAAGTTTGTGGGACCCTTTGGTGAACCAAATCCATAGGCTTTTACATCTTCTTCAATGTGTATTTTTGCCTTAGGAAGTGCTGAATGAAGGGTCTTGACTCAGCTCTAGGTCAAAGAGACTTAAGAATTATGGTAGATCAAAGATACTCAGGAACTATCTATGAGCAATAGTGAGAGCAAAAGTGTCAATGAGTTTCATCTCCTCAAACTTAATTTTTTGCAAAAGAAAGATGGAGGGAATGCCCAAAACAAATAATTTCAAAATCCAATCATTATTTTGAGACAAATACATGGAGACATTATTATTGTAATTTTTCTAGCAGTAAAATAATACTAGCCCATGATTAAAAAATATATTCCTAGGGTATGAGGAAACATTAAAACAATGCTTTGATAATGACTATTATCCACAAAAGGGCACTCTAAAAATAGGAAAAATAGGTTGTTTCATATAGGGCCCAAAGGAGAGCTATAAATTTCTCTAATGTGAAATTTTTATTCAATACTTCCATGGTATCATTTTCTCCAATTCATTCAAATAATCCATCTTCTATTGAAAATTCATGATCTATCACAATCAAATCTTCATCAATCATGAATTTGAAGTTGTGTTTCACTCTGTACTTCTTCTAAAAATATGACCATTGACATGTTTTTCAAATCATAACCCTCTTAATCTTAACACTCGATCATACTTTATTTGTTTACAAAAACATCTAATAAATCTAGCACCTACAATCCATCATGTATTTCAAACTCAATTAAATCTCATGTGCATATATGCAAGATCCTCTATTGGTACAAATCTACTTGTTGTAGCTTTCAAGCTACTAATTCTCTACTCTTTCTCTTCCTTTTTGGCTACTTGTCATAAGCATCAGTCAGTATCACCATAAACTTCCATGGTATCCTTTTCTCCAATTTATTCAAATACTCCATCTTCTATATGAAATCAATTATCCATCACAATAAATTCTTCATCAATCTCAATTTGAATATGTGCTTCACTTTCTAATTCTTCTTAAATCTATAACTCTCACCATGTTTTTCAAATCATAAACCTCTTCATCAAAACACTCAATCATAATTTTTTTATTTCCAAAAACATAAACTGCAACTAGGACCTATATTACATCATGTAATCATAATTTTATCATTAAATCTCATGGGAATATATGCAATATCCTTTATGGACATGGCTTTTAGACTCCAAATCCTTTATTATTTCTCCTCCTGTTTGGCTATTTATCATCAAGAAGTATCACCATTGACCCAAAAAACTTATTTCTTTGTAGTAGGTGCAGTAGGAACCATAACACGAATAGGAATTTTAAGATCATCATCTTCTATAACTCTATTTGTAGGTGTAGTAGGTTGTTTTTCAACACCCTACACAATATTCCACAATCCTTTTGCCACCAATACGTGATGCATCATATATTCCCATAATGGGTAATTGGTACCATCCAACTTGTCCTCAACAGCCAACATACGAAATACATCATTGCTTTTAGCCATGGCCACTAACTAAAATACCCTGATTAAAAAACAAGATTATATCTCAAAAAGTTGAACAAGATTATCCTATCAAGCTCTACTAAACCTATAGCAAACTTCAAGGCACTTGTACTGATGAATTGAAACTTGTATATATGTTTGGCACGAAAGGACAAAATTGCATGCACAAGCATTGTGATAGTGTGTTCAGAGGCTGAAATGAGCTCATTTCAAAATATCAATGCGACAAAGTGTTTTTGAACCACTAATTGCCCTAGGTATGCTCAAGAATTTTCATGCAATTTTGAGATTGTGATCGTAGGGGTGTTGACGATGCCCTAGATGAAGGGCAACTTGCTCTATTACCAATTGTTGGAGTTCCAGGTCTATCAAAGCACATGAACAGAACAAGGAAAAAGAAGAAGCTTGGAGCACAACACAGAATAATGAATGTATTTCCAAGTGAATGTATAAAGATAAGTGACTCATAAGGGTTATAGGAATATATACAAGCTGGCGGGAAAAACCTTCTAAAGAGGGAAAAAAGTACCTCAAGGGTCCTAAGTGTGTTCACACACATCGCTACCAAAATATATCAGCATACTTCACTAAAAAGTTGTGTAGATATTTGAAATGGTTCTTTGTATGTACAAGGTGGACTTAAAAATAAGTCTTTTACAAGTTAGAACATTCAACTTCCTCACATAGGTTTGTAAAAGCATGCCTCTAGTATTGAATTGTTGGACTAGTCACTATCTATAACTAGAGAGTGGCACATATTCATTGTTTAGTTTAGCCTTGTGTTGATGTCAAGCCACAAAAATGTGCCACTAGGTCATCATCTTGTATTTGGCATCCTATTGATCGTAAATCATCCACACACTCTTTGATCTCAAAGATGTAATGATTAGTTGATATAATTTCTATTTTACAAAGGTTTCTTAGTTCGTTTCTTTCTTTGTTGTGGTACTCACGGGCTATAGTCTCTCGAATATCTCCCAAACCCTCTTATTTGTGTTTGGGTCTTAAATTTTGACTTGTCACATTACTCCATATATGTTATGAGAGTACAAAGACTACCTATTTATCGCTCTAATTCTATTTCCTATGGAATTTTTTTAGCTTCACTCACCAATCCCCACATGCCTTTATCATTAAGTAGCTTGCCACCGTAAGCCTCCATTTGATTATTGGATCTTATCATATCTACCTTCTAGGATCCATTGTGACTTCTAATCCTTTTTCTTAAGGTTTCTTGGATAGTGTTTACCTTTTGAATACATTTTCTTTGTATTTTACTTCATTTTTCTCTCTTGTCCTTCATTATTAACCCCCATCGATGTGTGTGTGTGTCTTTGTTTTGATAGAGTAACTTCTTCTTTAACCGTTCCAATGGATCCCTTTACTTTAGCTTGAGTCTTCTAAGTGTTTTTAATTGCTATGAAATGAAGATTGACAGTATTTCAACCTCCCTAAGTGGCTAGAAGTATTGTAGACCTCATAGGATGTGTAGGAAATAGCGATGCCTCATATGTTTCACTTAACTTGTACATTTTCAACAAAATAGAAATGCAATTGTTATCTTCATACTTTTTTCAAAAATTATTTAGATTTTCCCCCGACTTGTATATACGCATATTGTCCTAATGGACTACTTATCTTTGTACATTCCAGTGGTAATACATTCATCATTGTGTGTTGTGCTCCAAGCTTCTTCTTCTTCCTTGTGCTGTTTGCATGCTTCCGTAGACGTCTAACTCCAACAACTTGGATGCAGCCATGGAAAGCACTCTTGGTGTACAAATAAGTCCATCTAGATTCCAAACGTTCACATCCAAGAGAATCCATATAATACTTGACGAACATGTTTATCTAGTGGACTCATATGATGAGTTGCAGGAAGAGATCAACCAACTACGTCGTTAGCTCTACAAGCACCCAATGCCAGAAGCTATTCCGATTCGTGTAGATTTACAAGAGGTAGCAACTTTACAACAACAAATCGAAGAATTACAAGCCAAGTTGTTGCAATATGAGAGGCCACCATTGCCTCAAGAGATGCCTCACTCGGAAGAGTTAGTGGAGATCCCAATAGAAGAAACTTTCAAAGACTCTTATGAACCCTAACTGGTACCAAGAGCTCTTTTCACTGAGGAAGGCTAAGGAACGTATGAAGCACCTTAAACCCAGTGGATCAAATAGGTGGAAGAAATTGGATGCACCCATGATGACTGTGTGACCATTCAAATATAATGAATGGCTAACCTTGAAGAAACAGCTCTTCAATTAGAGTACTTTCAAAACTTATCTCATTGACACCTTATCAAAACATCTGAATTGTGATATATGCCCTACTTCGTTCTATTAGTCGATTACAAAGCAAAGATAAAGTGAATGACATGAAAAGATCCACCATTTTCCACTCGATTCCAACCTGGCAACATTTTAGAGAGGGCTCAACCGGGTACCATATTTCAAACAAATTGGCATTGCAATTTTGTTGAAACTTATCCAAAGATGATGCGAACTTGGTCCGTTGTACCAATGCATATCATGTACAATCCATGTTATGGCCTAGTACCTAGAAGACGACCATGGACAACTTTTGTAGTCAAATTGAGGAACGCTCCATGGTGCTCAGATTGGTTCAATTATCCCTACTTTGCTCCACCTTGCGGACCTCCTACAATGGCCTATATGGTGTCAACAATTCACCATTGGACTCCATGATTGAAGAATATGCCCAATGTAGCTTCAAAAATATACATGAGGATATTTGAGCTCATGAATATGGTTTTCAAGATGTTCTAAAAAGTAAAAGCTCCATACATATCTCCACCAAGCTTCAATGAAGGAAATTTAGATCTAGTTTATGATATGAGCACGAGTCCATTTATAAACACTATGTATGCTTGGAATGCTTGTATCAAATACTTACCGGCGGAATTTATTATATTAGAGTGACTTAAGGCATGAAACTGAAATAGCAATGCCCCATATGTTTCACTTAACTTGTAAATTATCAACAAAATGGAAATGCAATTGGTCATAGTTTATGATATAATTTTAACCTATTTTATGTAAACATTATAAAGACGTCTTAGCTCAGCCGGTAGAACGCGTGGCTTTGAACCACGCGGTTGTGGGTTCTATTCCCAGAGGCAGCGTACATTATCTTTGTGAAGACTTTTAGTGGCTTGAGGACTAACTATAGAAATGCTTTTTGTTTCTTCTATTGGACATGAATATAATACGGTGGATGTAACTTTATTTGTAAGTAGAAGTCGTATCTTTTTAAGAATCTCATGTTCATTTCCTCGTGGGCTAAACAATGGTTCTCTAATCATGATGAGACTTTGTCCTCATCTTCGAATCTTTTATGACATGTATGCGACGTGAGGACACAAAAGAAAACCATTTCTTATTATCGTTGCCTTGAGAACTTACGAGAGGACACAAAAGAAAACCATTTCTTATTATCGTTGCCTTGAGAACTTGGGGCTCTTTCTCGTGGGCCCAGAAGTTGAGGGAATCTTCGTGACAAAAGGGAACCACTAGCGTCGTTTATGTACGACACATAAGCCTTTTTTAGTGTCATTTTTGTGTAGATCATTTTCACGACTCACGGGATCTTTTTTGATGTTCATGGATGTCATTTTTCATCTTCTCTTCAATACGATCATTCTCATGACTCAAGGGATATTTCTTGATTTTCGTGGGTGTCGTTTTCATTTTCTCTTTTATACGACACCCGAAGCCATTTTTTGGTTGAGCAATACCACTTTCTTGATTGAGCAATACCACTTTCTTGATTGAGCAATACCACTTTCTTGGTTGACCAATAGGATGACCTATGACATTAAAGATGACCCTCATTATAAATGGAACTCTTCTCTCATAGAATAGATGTTCTTCAATGTTGAGGGGACTCTTTTGACAATACCCCCTAGAACTATGTGGCACATAAGAGACCATTTTTCTCTTGGGGGGCATTTTAATGAGCCACATGAAGACACATGGAATGTCCTCAACACTAGGTGAACTATCAGTGTTTTTCAATTTCGAGGGACTATACTCACATGTGTTTGAAACATATCATGATCCTCGTTACAAGAGAATTTCCTTTTTATGCAATCAAGTCGATGTCCTAATCTTTTTATGATCAAGATTTCATAGTTGTTAGATGAGAAGCATGAAGATGTCTCACAAATTTATTGAGGATGTAATGATAAATGTAAGAAAGGCCTCATAAAATTCATGCTTGTAATGTATGCTTACTAAGGTAGATTTTGTAATGGTCCCCTTCTTGTACCACCTTATTCATTGGTAAAACATGGCATAAGGAGAAGGGACATTATAAAAACCCATCCCCTCAATTGTAAAGACACTTTTTCAACTTTTGGAATTTTTAATAAGTCACTTTTTGAAATATCATGCTTCTTCTTCCTTGCTTCCTATTGAGTTGTACTGGATTTATCCTGTATGTAACCTTGGATTTGAGTTTGGTACATGTCTATTGTTAGTATATGATGGTAGTTATGTGTGTGAACACACTTTGGTACTTTTGGATCACTTTTTTTCCTTCTTTAGAAGGGTAAATGCACACAAACCCGAAAGGGCTAGTTACCTTTGCACATTCTACACTTAGCAATATTCTACACATTCTCTACATTATTCATCTGTTATTTGTGTGCATTGCCAATCCCCAAACTCCAACAATTGGTATTGGGGCAAACCATTGCTTCTTGAGGTGCACCACCAACACACACTTGCCCACATTCTCAAATTGGCAAGAAATTTGGTGACCATACGTAGTGGTATATACTTCAAAACAATTTTTTAGGGAGTTTTACATAGCTCAAAAATGGATTTCAACCTCTAAGCACAGTTTCATAAGAACTATGAAAGAAACTTCATCCTTTTGTGCCAATTTTTTTTCGGATTTTTGTTTGCTGGTAAATGCGATCTGAAACTATGACAAGTCTAGTGAAGCTCCACTAGGTAATTATGTTAACATTTCTTGAAAAATAGTCAATTTTCTATATCAAGTTATAGACATCATCCATGTCTAAAGATAATGATGTATTTCATGCATTGGTTGTTCACGACAAGTTGGATGATTACAACTACCCATTATGGATGTACATATGCGACACGTAATGGTTGCAAAGGGACTATGGAATATCATGGAAGTAGTTGATGGAGGTGGTATTGAATATGTTGGAGATTCAAGTTCTAGTGCAATTCTTATTTCAAGTCCTCTTGCAATTTTGGTTATGTCTCATATCACACCAACATCCCTCACTCATGTAAAACAAAAAAGTATGCTTGGGATACTCTTGTCACACTATATGAGGTAGAAATGAGCCTCATGTTCCTTGTGTCAAAAAAAAAAAAAGGAGATTGAACATATGCATGAAGTTGACTCGCATGGATAATTTGCCCACAAATATCAAAAATTTGGAATAGTTAATTATTGTGGATGAAATTTTGCGAGATATTTCAATTGTATAGAGCATTCTACATGGGTTTTCTAATAGTTATTATAGTTTTTCTTTTGCCACTTAGTTGATAATGAAAGGCAATCCGAATGCCTTAACTTTGAAGCATTAGTTTATGTTTTTTTGCACGAAGATCAATCTAGGAAAAACATGTCCATTATGCATGTTGTAGGTCAATCCTTTATTGCTAATCAAAAGGGTAAGGGTGAAGATTGATCTTCCCCTAGTAGAAAAAAAAATTAGAACTGCCACATGATCAAAGAAGGAAGACAAAGATGAGAAGAAAGTAGATAAACGTAAACATTTTTTTAAATACATAAGGAAAATGATCAAGTCATCAAGAACTATCCTAAACTTGTTGCTAAGGAGGCAAAGAAGAAAAAGATCTATGCTACGAGTTTAGTGTAAAATGAAGAAATGGCATTTACTACATTAGTTATGAAACATTAATGCATGATCACTATATGTATATTGTGGACTAAGATATTCGGAACTTTGATAGTGATGGGACCAAACATATTACCTTTCAATGCAATTTCTTCACCTCACTTGAATCTACCCATAGTGGGAATATTGTGACATGTGCAATTAGCTTCTCATATCTTGTCATGGGAGTGGAAGAATTCTCGTTACTACTTCTAATGGCATTACATTTACATTTCTATATGTCCTATATATGCCAAGTATCAAGAAAAATCTATTATCATGTCAACACAAGCCACAATTGTCTTGGTAGTAAAATTTGTCAATGACAGGTGTACAGTTCATGAATTCATGGATGGCAACAAAATTGTTGCATCAAATATGTTGTGTTGTGGGTTGTGTAAGCTCTAGAATTCTAGAAAACTTGCATATCCAATATGGGATTTGCAAGCCATCTCAAATGAAAAACTTTGGCATGCATGTTTTCATCATCTAAAATTCGATAGTTCGCTACATTTGCAAAATTTTGATATGGTGTCCTCTTAGCCTAAAATTGAGCCATCATTCAAACGTTTTTGTGAGGGATGCATTTTGGGTAAGATGAAAAATTCTTCTTTTCCTAAAAATGGTACAATAAGGGCTGCATGGAATTTGCAACTTGTTTGTAGTGATTTCTATGGTCTTGAGAGAACTCCGTCTTTTGGAAATTATCTTTACTTCATGAATTCTATTGACTAACTCTCCAACAATGCATGGATCGACCCACTAAATTCAACATTTGAAATGTTTATATCTGCTTTGAATAGTTCTTGGTTATGGATGAAAACGTTCCATGTAAAATGGGCACCCTCCATTTTACTTAGGGGGAGGAGTATATGTCTTCTGAGTTCAATGCATTTCTAGATGAACAAATAAAAAAACAACAATATATACTGCCTTTTGTGGATTCACCTTAGTCCACATTGGTTGATACTTCCTTGTACATGAGTATTAACCCCTTTTTTAGTACACCATTCCCTATTGGAGTTAGACGTCTGCGGAAGCACGCGAACAGCACATGGAAGAAGAAGAAGCTTGGAGCACAACACATAATACTAAATGTATTACTAGAGAATGTACAAAGATAAGTAGCCCATTAGGGCAATAGGCATATATACAAGGGGGGGGGAACCTCCTAAAGAGGGAAAAAAGTGCCCCGGCGGTCCTAGAGTGTTCACACACATCACTACCTAAATTCAACAAACCCCCCTAGGAGTGATGCAGTGAACAAGTAGCTGGCACTCATGTATAAGGAAGTGCCAAGCTATGTGGAAATCACTCCACAAAAGGAAGTAAGCCCAAAGCTTTGTGGAAAGCTTCAAACTTCTCCCTAGGCAAAGCCTTCGTGAAAAGGTCTGCAATGTTCTCTTGTGTGGGCACATATGCCAAGCTAATCTCCTCAGCAGAGAACCTCTCCCTGACATAATGATAATGCACCTCAATGTGCTTAGTGCGAGCATGGAACACAGGGTTCCTCGCAACTGCTAATGCGCTCTGACTGTCAATGAAGATGGTGGTGGCAGAAGACTGACCAACACCCAAGTCAACCATAAGGCGTCTAAGCCACACACACTCAACAGTCGCTATGAAAGTTGCCCTATACTCAGCCTCACAACTGGAAGTGGCCATAGTAGGCTGCTTCTTGCTCAACCAAGATATACATGAGCTACCAAGCATGAAGCAAAAGCCACTAGTGGACACACGAGTGTCATAGCAACCAGCCCAATCAGAGTCAAAAAAAGCATGAAAATCTGGCGATAGTGATTCCCCCTTGGGATAAAACAACCCAAGTAGCCGAGTACCACTCAAGTAGCGAAAGATACGCTTAACCGCCTGCCAATGCTTGCCTCCTGGGCAATGCATAAACCTACTCATCTGTGAGACAGCAAACTGAATATCTGGCCGAGTAATGCATAAGTAAATCAAGCATCCAACAGCCTGTTGATAGAGAACAGCATCAAATGCATCTCCAGCATCATGAAGTCTCAATTGTAAACCTGTCTCCATAGGAGTGGCAATAGGCTTATAGTCTTCAAGGCCAAAATGTTGCAATAATGTGTCAATATATTTTGTTTGACACAAATCCATTCCACCATCAACGTGCATAAATTGAATACCCAAATAATGATGCAAATGCCCCAAATCAGACATCTCAAATGAGGCATGCAAATCAGCCTTAAAATCAGCAATATGCTTCTCAATAGGACCAGTGAGCAGCATGTCGTCAACATACACAACAATGATCAAAAGCACGTCATTAGCGCGCTTAACATATAAGGTGCTTTTAGTTGGACTGTTCTCAAAACCATGTGCAATCAGATAGGCATGTATCTTCTCATACCAAGCACGTGGTGCTTACTTTAAACCATATAATGCCTTCTTTAACCTGCACACCTAGTTTTCATGCCCTTTCTGCACAAAGCCACGGGGCTAAAAAACGTACACTTCTTCATGCAAGTCACCATTCAAAAATGTTGTTTTAATGTCCAACTGATGTACATTCCAACCATGATGGGTTACAAGTGCACAGATGCTCCGAACAACAGTCATACGGCATGTAGGTGCAAAGGTCTCATCAAAATCAATGCCTCTTTCCTGTGCATAACCCTTTGCAACAAGCCTAGCCTTATACATGTCAACTGTACCATCAGGTTTACACTTCAGCTTGTATACCCACTTAGTGCCAATGGCCTTCTTGCCAGGAGGCAAGTCACATAAAGACCAAGTACCATTCTTCATTATTGCATCATATTCAGATTGCATAGCAACCATCCAATTTTCTGAATTTTGTGCTTCATCAAACGAAACAGGATTAGTCTCATCATATAGACTAGATGTAGCCATAGCATAGCAATCTGATGCAAAAGAGGCACTATGAGAGCCTGATCGATTAGGATATGACAGAGGTGCATCTAATTTGCTATCACGCAAGGTCTACACCAGCCATTTTGGCATAGTTCTTGCCTGTTCAATATCAGCTCTCTCATCAATAAGTGCATCATGTAAATCTGCATCAGAAATGGAATGATCTGCATCATCACATGAAACTTGCAAAGGCTGAGAAGTTGCCTCATTAGGACCAGCACTAGACTGTCCACCTGTAAAAAGAGGCAGCAAAGTATCATACATGTCTTTGGAGCTAACAGATGTCTCCTAAGTACATGAACACAATGGTTGAATAGCATCCTCCACAAAAACAACATCACGGCTAACCAGAATGCGTTTAGTCTATGAATGATACAGACGATAGCCTTTACTTTCAGAACTGTACCCAACAAAAATACATTTTACTACCTTATCATCCAATTTTCTGTGATGTTGTTCAGGCACTAATACATATGCCAAACAACCAAACACACGCAGATGAGCAACAGATGGCTTGCGGTCATGTCAAGCCTCATATGGAGTGATTGACTGCAGTGTTTTAGTGGGACACCTGCTTAGTACATATGCTGCACACATGACAGCCTCAAGCCAGAAACTATGTGGTAAAGCCTGACTCTTGACCATACACCTCGCTATCTCCATGAGTGACCTATTCTTTCGTTCAACAACTCCATTCTGTTGAGGTGTATACGACACTATACACTGGTGTTTTATCCCACGTTCAGCCAGAAATGCATTAAAATCAGAAGACATATATTCCCCCCCTCGATCAGAACGGAGGGTGCCCATTTTACATGCTCACAGATTTTCAACCAAAACCAAAAACTGTTTGAAGCACATGAACACTTCAGACTTTGCCTTCAATGGATATACCCATGCATGATTGGAAAAATCATCAATGAAAGTCACGAAGTAAAGATAATTCCCAAAAGAAAGTGTCTACATAGGACCACAAACATCACTATGTACAAGCTGCAATTTCTGAGTAGCCCGAATTGAACCATCTTTTGGAAAGGACGAACGTTGCATTTTTCCCAAAATACATCCTTCACAAAAATGTTTTCCAGGTGCCTCAAGTTTGGGCAAAGAGGACACCATTTCAGATTTCTGCAGGCGTAGCAAACTAGCAAAATTGAGATGACCAAAGCGTGCATGTCAAAGCTTTGCATCTGATATAGCCTGAGAATCATTTACTGCACATGCGAAATCATTTACTCATCTTTCATAGTCTGTGAGCTTATATAGCCCATGACATAAAATGGAAGAAGCAATAATCACATCACCATTCGACAGATCATGAATTGTACACCTGTCATCAGCAAATTTCACAAAGAAGCCAATCTTGGCTAATGCAAAAACTGATAACAGGTTCTTCTTGATCCCTGGCACAAATAAAGCATCTGACAAAGTGAAAGAACTACCATCAGCAATAGTCAAAATGATCTTACCAACTCCCAACAGGATAAGAGGAGTTGTTGGCGCATGTAACAGTATTCCCTGTAGGGGCAGGCTCAAGTGAAGAGAAGAAACTGCGCTGCGAGGTAATATGTTTGGTTGCCCCATTGTCAAAATACCAAACATCTGAGTCTACTGCAGACATGCACTGCTCATGAGAAGATGGGTCAAAACTGCAGACAGTAGTAAACGCCCATTCTTCTTCTTGCACAAGATTAGCAGACTCTGTTTTTGGTGTAGAGGCCTCTGCAACAACCATTCCAGCCTCTTTCTTCTTTGCCTCTTTAGCATCCATTTTTGGACAGTTCTTTATGATATGATCATTCGTACTTACAAAACAATTTTTGCTTTTCTGATTTCTTCTCATCTTTATCTTCTTTCTTCAAATATGCAGAATTAGCAGATTTCTGCTTACTACTTGAAGAGCTCCATTTTCCTTTGCCTTTCTGACTAGCCAAGACAGCTTGATTTGCAACTCGCATAATGGACTTGTTCTGCCTGGACTGATCTTCCTGCAACAGAACAGAGACTGACTCCTCAAATGATAAGGCATTCCGATTGCCTTTCATCATCAACCGAAGAGTACTAGAAGCAAAACTCTGATATGAATCAAGAAGACCATTCAGAACGGTCTACACAAGTGAGCTATCTATTATAACCTCATCAGCAGAAATCAATTGTTCCTTCAAGTCTTTGATCTTCGTTAGGAAAATGTCCATAGAATCACCTTCATTCATGTGCTCACTCTCCAACTGTTTTTAGAGGTAAGCAACACGAGCCTCATTCCTAGCTTGGTACAATGTGGTAAGTGTATCCCAAGCATCCTTAGCTATTCTGCAAGAGTGAATGTGGGGAATAATGGCATGTTTGACAGACAAAGCTATCTGCATCCTATTTTGATTTACCATTTTATTGATCTTTTATCCCATAAATATGGTTTTGCTCTCAACAACTCCTCAAAAGTAAGAGTGCATTTGATTGTAGCTCTGAGTACCTTGCAAGCACTTGCTTAGGTTTTTCTAATAAACTATTTTTTCATCTCATCAAAGGTTATATCATCAATCTCGATGAAGTCTCATAAATTCTAGCTCAATTTGGTAATGATCTTATTATAAATGCAACCACTCAATTCACATTCTAAAGGAACATCACCACTTGATATAATATCCAACTTCTTGAGTTCCAATCCATGTTTATTTCCACAATTGGAGGCTTATGCT
The DNA here is from genome assembly GCA_020310875.1 of Ceratopteris richardii. Taxonomy (NCBI): domain Eukaryota; kingdom Viridiplantae; phylum Streptophyta; class Polypodiopsida; order Polypodiales; family Pteridaceae; genus Ceratopteris; species Ceratopteris richardii. Next base: position 142,625,528 of record CM035417.1, read on the forward strand.
ATGGATTTTTTGAACATTTAAGTTCTTTGCAGCCCATGGCAATCCAATATCCGCAGCAAAGATTCAATATCTTCTATCATATCTTCTTATCTTATCTATTATTGTGTTATCACTTTGGGATCTTTTAGTTCTTTGGTGAGTCCTTGATAGCTTGTTCATGGAATTACCATAACTATAAGCATGTAGTTGGCCTTTTTTAGAATTCATGCTACATCTAGAATCTTTTTGTAGACCTTCAATTGCTTTTTTTTTTTTGCAATTCTATACTAGGGTAGCAATGCTCAAGGTCCATTATGTGATGTTCTACCTTAATTCTATCTTGTTAGGCTTTCAATAACATTTCTATAACTCCAAGCATAAAATATACTAGTATTGATCTAGAATCTTCTTTTTTTTTTTTACTCCCACTTTTTTCCACTTGCTTGTTTTTCTATTTTTATGGATGGCTTTCTAGTTATGTTTGGGACCTTTGAAGTCATCCTTTGGTGGTATATAGCTTCTTCTCCAATCACTTTGTTTTCTTATTTTAAATTTACATTTCAAATGTTTGTTTCTTTTCTTCCATGAAATCCTCTTCCTACTTTTTATACTCATAGGTTAATAGAGTTTTCTACCACTTTTACTTTCTCATCTAGTTTTCCATCTTTTCATGTTTCCTCTAATTTTGGCTTGGATATAGCCTTAATGACAACATTAACAAGGGCTTATTTATCCCCATCACTTTGTGATATCTCTGCTGCTATTTCTACCTCATTTTGCATTTGTAAATTTATTAAGATTGAGTGGGTGATCCCAAAAGATGTTATTCCCACCACAAACTTTACAAAAATCCACTTGTTATTTTTGGTGATACCTAGATGGCTAAGGGTAATATTTGATGAAATTATCTCTACCACAACTACAACATGCTCCTCATGTTTGTGTCACTTGTGGTTTGGTTTCTTATGGTCAAAGGCCCTTAGCCGCATACATCAAATTAAAGATACAAATTCATAATAATTTGAGGCATAATTTGAACTTACTCTTATTCAATCAAGTTAATATTTATACTCTTAGGAAGTCTCCATGCATTCCTCTATGAATGTGGTATCTCCAATTTGTGTTATCTATATTTTAGCTTTCATATGAAATATCTTTTCTCTACATTCTCTTCTATTTAATTCAATGGTAGTACATTTTTTGGTGGTGGTGATTGTTATTCTAACATTTTCCTAGCCTATGCATGCTTTCCTAATTCATGTCTAGGCCTTGGTTTCATGCAAAGGGATCCATATAGGGTTCTGTTTGTTGATACAAGTACATGTACGTGGGTTGATACATTGGCCTAGGTTGGTAAATTGGTCTCTAAGGTGGTCAATTATAAAAACATTTAGTAATAGAGTGATTTTTTAACTTCATATTTATGTAAAAAAATCATAATATTCTCTTTTTAGGAGATTTATTAGGTGCACCATAAATGTGATATATCATAAGAGGCTAAATCCTTTCAGGATAGGACTAATTACGTAGACATTTCCTTCATTAGGAGCTTGAGATCTTTTCCAACATTTTTCTATCTCCTCTATCAAGGATTTTGAGAGCATACTTGAAGTCCGAGCTTCATTTCCTGATCTCAAAAGCTATATCTTCAAATGGCTAGGTTATCTTTTGATTATATGCCTTCTTTGATGAAATTATTCAAGGTGGCTCCTCTTTTAATCAAAACTCGGCACTACGCAAAACAATTACGTGATCAAAGTCACACGTAAATTATACTTGTAACACACACAAGAACACTTGATAACAACATACATTCTTGTTTGAAATTTGACTTGGTCCTCATATTTCGTCCAAAAAATCATATTCTAAAATGATCCCTAGTGAATTTTTCACCCTATAGGTTTTTATCATAATTATTTTTGATAATTTATTCTATTTGTCACAACTTCAATGATTTAAGGTCACATATTGTTTCATTTTTCATTCACATGATATAGATGAAAGTCCCAACCTTTTACTCGCAAATGCAATTCAAAGTTGTAACCATGTTGTTTTCCAAGTGATATAGCATTTGGGGGACATTGACTAATTATCTTAAGAATAAAAATTACACCCATGCCAACTTAATCCTTGTTTAATCCTTAGTCTAGTTCAAACACACAAACCTAATTTCTTAAGCTTAAAAACGTGGTCAGGTCAATAATTTCCAAGATAGCTAAGGGTCTTCGCATATTTCTCTCAACAAATAGAATATGCATTATAGTGGGCCATAAGGCTAGATTACCCCACTTTTCCCATAGCCTCCTTGTAGCAATGACTACTCCTCCTCTCAAGTCTAGAATAGCTTTAAGAGTCACAATGTTATATGTAATTGGTAACAAAGTATTCCCTCATCTCCTTCTCTATAATCTCCAATCTTGTCAAGGTGAATCTCATGAATGTGCCACAATGTATCTTTATTTTGTCCTTTGGAAGAGTGTTTTAGCTTAAAGGTATTGGACTTTCTACATTTTGAAGCTTCTTCATAATCTCCTAGATATTGTGGTAGATATTAGAAATGAGTTTCCACATCATTACAAGATTTTGGACTATAAGGCTCTTCAAGAGTTAAGTCACTATGCATTGAATCGTCGCATGTCAAGAACCCTCTGTATGATGCACTAATATTAAACTCAAAGAAAGTAAGAACCGAATACACAAGGATGGAATTCATAAAAGAATTTTCAAAGTGTTGTTGGAGTTTGAGGACTTTGGAAGCACATAAACAACATGAGGAAGAAGAAGACATTTGGAGAACAACACAAGACTGATTGTATTAGCAAGTAAATATATAAAGATAAGTGACCCGTTAGGATACAAGAAATCTCTTGAAGAGGGAAAAAAGTGACATGATGATCTTAATTTTGTTTACACACATCAATACAAAAATATATGAACAAATCTCCCTTGGAAGTGGTGCAATGAACAAGGAGCTAGCACTCATGTATAAGGAAGTGTCAAGCTATGTGGAAGGAAATGAATTCACAAAACATGTATGTTTGGCCACACTCTATTTCTTCTTTGGTTTAGGAGGGCATTGAGAGCTCATTTCTTGAGGTTTGCATGATGGTGAGGTTTAGTTACCACACATGATTTTGTTTAACCATGCAATAATAAAGCATTTAAATGCATATCAAAAGAGGCGGGTGAGATCTACATACACCTAGAATGGTGCATGAGCCTTCTCATCTAAGAGATACACTTACGTCACCAATAAAGATGGATTCAGATCAGCTCATAAAGATGAACGAAAAGATGGACATAATAGGTTCAATTTGGCATGGCATGAACACTAATGGACATCACAAGCATATGTTGCATGTACATTTGTGCATAAAATGGATTTCCTTAAGTAATTTGATGGCGATGCACCATGGTGCACTCTCCTTCTTGACAGCTCCACAATAATATCCTCAAAGTAGAAAATCGATCTCCCAAGGTTGCACACAATACTCTGTAGAGAGGTTGCAGAATACACAGAAAAACACAGTACACAGGGAGCACGAAAACAAAATTCTTAGGTCTTACAAATCCGGTCGAACTTACAGTTTGTGACTAACCAGGCCACTATATGTTTTATTAAAGAACATATACAAAGAAGTGTCCAGTGGCCATTTGGCCTTTCACATGGACACTAATGATAACAATCTCCCACTAAAGGCCAATATGGCAAAAGTAACTATGGGAGAAAAAATAAAGAATGATTTAGAAAACCTGAGTGTAAGTATACAAACTATACCTCCCACCTGATGGGCATGTTACACAGTATACAAGTGACTGTGTAAGATCATGAATCAAGTAACCTCCATCAAGCGACAACAGTGTCGAAAGCTATCATGTGGTAGAGCTTTAGTCAAAGCATCTACAACATTAGCTTGAGCGTGAAACTTCTCAAGAATAATGCACTCAGTGGCTAAGCAATCTCTAGTGAAGTGATACCTTACCTCAATGTGCTTGGTCTTTGCATGATAGACCGGATTCTTAGCCAAAGCAATGGCACACTGACTGTCACTGAGAAAACGAGGTACATGCTGAGGTAAACCCATATCACAAGCAAGATGAGAAGGCCACAATGCTTCCTTACATGCCTCACTTGTTGCAATATACTCTGCTTCTGTGGTGGAAACAACTGTACATTCTTGGAGACGAGATCTCCAAGAGATATCACCTCCAGCAGAATGAAAAATGTACCCTGATGTAGACTTACGATTGTCTACGCAACCAGCATAATCAGAATCTGTGAAACCAATAATGGATGCTTTCCCTCTACCTAAGCATAGACACTTTTCCTTAGTGCTATCAAATATCTCAAAATCATCTTGACCGCTTCCCAATGTTTCTTGCCAGGATTAGACATATATCTGCTCACAGCTCCCATTGCAAATGCAATGTCTGGTCTCGTAGCTACCATAGCATACATGAGACTACCAACAACAAACTGATAGGGAATTCTAGTCATGAATTCCTTTTTCTCATTTGATCTGGGGCAATCATCCTTGCTCAATTTCACATATGTGGGTAAAGGTGTACTCAATGCCTTTCCACCCTGCATATTGAACATGTGAAGTACTTTGGATATGTACTCACTTTGAGACATTTATATGCATCTTTTACTCATATCACGAGTAATGCGCATGCCAAGAATATGCTTGGCATCCCCCAAATCCTTCATATCAAATGTCTAACTCAACTTCTTTTTCAGAATTGACAAGTCATAAGAGGAATTCCTAGCAATCAACATAGCATCAACATAAAGTATCAAGCATATCAAGCTACCATCTGAGCATCTCTTTGTGTAGAGATGATGATCCTCATTGCTTTGAGAATAGCCTTGAGACTTCATTAAACCATCAAACTTTTGGTACCATTGTCTAGGGGACTGTTTAAGTCCATACAAGCTCTTCTTGAGCTTACAAACTAGACTTTCCTTGCCAAGAACTACACAACCCTCTAGTTGTTCCATATAGATCTCATTTATAAGATCTCCATACAAGAAAGAAATTTTCACATCCATTTGGAATAGCCCTAAGTCCTCCATTGCAACGAATCCAAGCAGCATGTGGAGGGTAGTCATCTTGACAACTGTAGAGAAGATTTTCTCAAAATCAAAACCATGTTGTTGCTTAAAACCTTTCCAACAAGTCGTGCTTTATACTTTGGAGAAGCACTATCTCATGTGAATTTCAGCTTATATACCCATTTACATGGTAAAGCTTTCCTGCCATTTGGAAAAGGTACTAAATCCCAAGTACCATTCTTTTGAATAGAATCCAACTCACTCTTCATGCCATGCTCCTACTTGACATGATCCTCTGTCTGCATAGCCTCTTTGTAGCAAGAGGGCTCACCGGCATCTATTAGCATAACAAAATCTAAACCTCGAACATATATATCAAGTGGATGTGAGACACGTGTATAGCATCTCAATGGTTGCTGAACAGGAACATGTGCAGACTGATCTGATCGGACATTCTTGAATGTCCATATGTGCAGCATTTTATGCATGCTAACTGGAGGACTACTATCCTCAAACACCACTCTTCTCACTTCAACCTCCTTAATGGGCTATTTATGCATCTTAGACTCATTGAAAATGACATCACTACTTCTGATCATTGACCGTGTTTCAAGATCCCATAAGTGATACCTAAATTATCCTTCTCGACCATATCCAAGAAAAATGCATTTCTTTGACTTATGGTCCAATTTTTGTCTAAGAATCTTGGGTATATGAACATATGCTTCACACCCAAAAACTCGAAGATGATCATAATATGGTGGCTTCCCTGTCCATAACTCGTGCCACTTTCAGACCTTTGGCAGTACTAGGTGAAAGGTTAATCACATGAACTGCAGTCAATACTGCTTCTGCCTAAAAGCCTTGTGAGAGGTTTGCATGATGCAACATAGAAACTACTCTATCTTGAATAGTTATATTCATCCTTTCAACTACACCATTCTATACTGGGGTATAAGGAGTTGTAAACTCTCTACGAATCCCTCTAGACTGACAGAAAAGTCTGAATTCATGTGAAGTATACTCACCCCCATTATCTGAATGTAAAGCCTTAAGCTTAGTTCCTTTTTTAGTCTCAACTGAAGCAAGCCATTTACTGAAAGTAGGGAATACCTCATCCTTTGATTTGATAGGATATACCCAGACTTTTCTAGTAGCATCATCTATGAAAGTGACAAAGTAAAGAGAACCACCTAAGGACCTAGTGGGCATATGACCACACACATCTGTATGAATGAGATCTAAAGACTGAATTGAAGAGCCAGTGTGCATTCTATGCACATTTCTGGTTTGCTTTCCATATTGGCAATGCTCACAAAATGAAAAATCAGAGAAAGATAACACAGGTAAGTAGCCAGAACGAGAAAGATTTTCCATTCCACTACGATATATATGGACCAAACGACCATGCCAAATACAAGCCATAGGCTATTCAATAACAGCTAACAAGTGTTCTTTTTGTGATACAAATAAAGGATAAAGTGAGCCAACTTTGCTTCATTTTGCAATAACCATATTGCCCTTTGATATATGAAAGGACTGAGCATAGAAGACCACCTTGTAACCAAGGTCATCAAGTTGACCAATTGATACCAAACTGCGTGATAACTTAGGTACTTGGCGCACATTATGCATAGTAAATTTTGAACCATCAATGAACTGCACAACCACATCTCCAATCCCCACAACGTCACACTGGCAAGAGTGACCAAGTCTCACAATACCAAGAGACTTTGCTGCATAATTAGAGAACCATTCTCTATGTGGTGTCACATGGAAAGAAGAACCAGAATCTAGCAGCCACGTGTGGGAAAGAGAATCAGCTATAAGAGCCTCAATTGGCACAATACTATCAAGTGTCAACACATCAGCATCATCAGAAATAGCATTAATTTCTTCAATCTTCACAATCAAAGTAGATGGTGTAGGTAACTATTTAACGTGACCATTAACATTCTATCCTTTATCTTTAGCATTATTTAATGTGTAACAATCTTTCTTCATATATCCTTTCTTATGACAATAATGGCGTTCGATATCCCTCTTCCTTGATTTACTTCTACTCTTATTCTGTTGACCATTCTTTTCCTTGTTCTTGCTCCTGCCACATTGCTCATTCTTTCCTTGGTAAGAATCACAAACATTATATGCATCTCCACTCTGAGTGCCAACCATAGATTTTCTATGAATCTCCTCACTCAAGAGTGCTCCACATATGTCATCATAGACAAGTTTACCACAAGGTGCACTATTGCTAATAGTTGTGAAAAATGTATCCCGTGATGATGGCAGGGTGCATAACAACAATACTTCTTTGATTTCATTATCCATATCCATTTTCTGGGCCCGTAATTGGGAGAATATAGGATCAAACTCATTTAGATGAGCAGCAACACTATTTGTGTCCTTCATGCAAAGGTCATATAATTTTCTCATCAGATACACTTTATTTGATGCCGTCTCTTTTTCATATGTATTGCATAACTTCTTCCAAAGCTCCTCTGCACTTTCACAATCTAATACTATAAATTAAACATTATCTGCCAGGTGCAAATGAATGGTAGAACTGGCCATTTCATCTAACTCATCCCAATCATCTCCATCCATGTTAGCATGCTTCTTTGAAATCCCATTTACTGACTTCCATTGCCTCCTTTAAATCAGCACATCTTTAATCTAATTCTTCCATAGAGCAAAGTTTGTGCCATCAAATTTTCGGATCTCAAAATGGTCTTTGCGCTACAAGTTATAGCTCCTCCTCGGAACACTGGCACTAGACCTTGATCCACCAGATGTGCTTGAGACCTCTAATGCCATGATGGTAGAGAACTTAATAGAATGATAATGGAACTAGAAGAGTCCAAACACCAACAAATAAGTATATCAAGGAGTAAATCGACCATTGTATAGTTGACTAAAACAAAAATCTGGAAAAATTTTGCCAGAGTATCCTCTACAAAATGAGCATATGACCAGTGTCAAAATATCATATTAACTCCAAGTACTGACATGTTTACTTGCATAGTGAATCACTGACTCCACTGCATATAATCAGTTACCCAATAGAAGCCAACGAGGCTTATCGAGCACCTATGAACAATTATCATACATCTCCTATGGTGAGGTTGGGTAAGTCTTCCACCTGCATCACTAAAGAGATCTCAACATCTTGGTGTCTCATAGTTAAGAAAACCTCACCACGGCCCTCTTTATCAAACATATAAGGCTTTATGCAAAAAGCATAACAATTACATCAATGAGCACATGGGCGTACATAAGCGGCATCCACAAAAGCGTACATGGTGTATGTGCTCAATATATGCAGTAAAATGACACTAAAAAGTTTGAATGCACGGCCCAAAGACTAGCCAACAACAACTGCAAGTGTCTGTCAACCTTGATGTTTTAGGCTTAAAAACCTCCATAAATTTGCACTGGTTGCTCCCACCAAAACTGAAAAATCTTTCGAGAAACCTGTAGTTTTATGAGCTTAGATGAAAACACAGCCCCAAAGGTTGATATTTATTGTGGGAGAAGTACAAAGAACACTCTTCTTGATGTTCTTGGGCCTGTGTGAAGAGAACTTTGTGCGAAAGTACTCCAAAATGGCTCCAAAAGACACCCCAAAAATGCTTCAAAAACAGGCTTTGAAAGCAAAGAATGAAGCTTTGAGGGACAAAAACATGTTCAAGGTAAGATTAACCTTAGTCTTTCCCCTTCTTCAGACACCACAAGAGTGTAGCTTAGTGGCAAGAGATTGCCACGGTTAAGCGAGCTTTGGGGGGAACAATACTGGGATGGGTGACCTCCCAAGAAGTATCGGGAACCCCTATCTTCCTTTATCGTTGAGGTCCTCCCTCATGTGCAACCAACGGTGTCAATGATGACTTCGGTGACTTGGATGACAAGGTATGCCTTGGTCGCCACCTTGGTCATAAGCCTTAGAGAAAGCTGGGGGAGGGGGGTGCTCGCTTCGCTCGCACAAAAGGAACAAAGCTTTTGCTTCGAACTGCTCTAATACTAGTGAAGTAATTCGATGGCAATGCACCACGGTGTGCTCTCCTTCTTGAGAGCTCCACAAAAATATCCTCGAAGTAGAAAAATGAGCTCCTAAGACCGCACACAATACTCTGCAAAGAGGTTGGAGAATATGCAGAAAAACACAGTACACAAGGTGCACGAAGACAAACTTCTTAGGTCTTACAAATGCGATCGAACTTACAATCTGTGAGTGACCAGGCCACTATATGTTTTATTAAAGAACATATACAAAGAAGTGTCCGGTGGCCATTTGGCCTTTCACATGGACACTAACGATAACATTTCCTAGTGTGAATTTCATGCATGCATTTAAAGATCGGTTCAATCTTTGGACCTTGTGCATGCTAAGCATTCAATACGTTATCTTTATGTTTTTGGTACATCAAGGAATTGAATCATGTATGCATGGGTTGATGGGACATCAGAGATCCACATTAAGTTCAATAAGTTTAAGGTTTAAAATAGGAAATGACTTTTGTATATGAAGTCAAAAGCATAAAAATTTAATGGTATGTTGACGTTATGTAACTCAATTATCATTTACTTTTTATGCTTATTATGTGTTGGATTAATCCATAAGCCCACATATTATAACATAAATATAAAAACCTTAAGCTTTGAGTACTATTTATGGATCCTCAAGTTCCATAAAACCCATGCCATGCTTGATCAGGAAGGCTAAGGACTAAGGCTACAAGGCATGCAATGTTTCCCTTCTTATTAACCATAATTTAGTGGTAATAAGAATTTGGATTGAAAAACATCCAAAAGAGAAACTAAGGACTATGTGAAACCTACGTAGAGTGATGGGTTATTCTAAAATAAGTCTTTTATAATCATGAAATATTCAAAGGACCTTGGAAGTTCCAAAAAAAAGTTGATCGTTAAGAACAATGATCAACCGATGGGGGAAGAAAATGTCATAAAGTGATAAAGTGACATTTTGGAATAGGATATGGTTGAAACATGTCATCTTTTTTGACATTCTTTTATTCCCCAATAAGGTTCTCCCTTTTCTGATAAGAGGTATGATCCATTTGGAGCTTTAATATAGGTACATGGAAGAAATATTTTTAAGGCATATTTGGAGAAGAGAAAAATAAAGGGTTGAAAAAAATGTTGAATTCCTCTACTCTAGAATATGCTTTTGGATAATCTTATGATTAACACATGACTACACCCGTTAAAATAGATGCCTAGCTATGTCAACAAATAATATCTAGTAATAGAATACTAATACTATTAGCAAATGACATAAACATAGATATCTTTTCTTGCATTTACTCAAATAAATAGTTCAATGAAGGCTCAGTCTTCAAAGTCTTTTCAAGATTAAGTCAAGACTTGGTAAGGATATAACTTACAAACATTTTGATTGTACTTGATTAGACTAAGGTGAAAGTTTTCTTAGTAGGAACTCGTATGCTTCGCATTGTGTAGTCTATACTACATGCAGTGTAATATGGCCTTCTATGGTGTAGTGTAGTGGTGAGCTTTGGGCAAGTCAAAATGTCAATTTCATAATTCTAAGATAGTTTATAATTGCAGCCCAACACCCATGATGTGCTACAAATCTTACCACGATTTGAATTCTTGCTTCCCTTGACCCTAGGCATGATGATTTTTTCAATAGTCATAATACTATTTTCTAGATTCAAAGCCCTTCTTATGATTTGAGTAGTCAGTCTAGAGATAAAGGAATGGAAAATATTACTTTTTGGATGGTGGTGAGTAGCTTTATTCCTAGAGAGTAGTCATGAAACTTATATAGTGGTGATTATATGTAGGTTACTCTATGAGCATAAGATAAGAGTAGGACTTATATCTAGAGGGATTAAATAAAACTGAATTTCTTAGGAATAGTCTTTGGATAGATTGTCTAGATAGGAGTGGCATTATCTATCAAAGACAATAGAGAGATAGATTGAATCTCATCTGATGACTCTAGGAGAGAGGTTATTAGTCCTTGTGATGGTCTTCAACTAGACAAGGTGATGTAATTGTTGGCATTGTAGAGGTTGGGATTTGAGTGATTAATTTTCTCTTTGAGTTCCTAAGCGATAGGAGCATGAATCTACTTATTGATGTTTCGCCATGAGGATGATGATTGAGCCCCAATGAGGATGGTTGATATTTTATGGATAAGTTGAATCTCAATAAGGATGCTTTTACATTTATATGTCAAGCAAAGGGAAAGAGAAAAATATTAGAGTTTGCACTAGTTCCATTAGAAATTCTTTCAATAGAACTTAGCCCAAAGTTTATGGACGAAAAACCAAGGCTTTCTTGGTTAATGGTATATATAAGTTTCATTCTACTAGCAAGGCAATCTTTTATGTGAGCTATGATGATAATTTTGCATATAGCACAAGGATTATTTAGGCCAAAACTATTACTTGTGAGTACACTCAAAGTTCGAAGTACCTAGAGTAGCATGCAAGAAAGTCTATCATGTTATTTCTAGGATGGTTAGCATGGAAAACACTTCAAGAACACCATAGAAGCTCCAAATGAAGAAGGAGATGAAATTTAGCACCCCAAGAAGCAAGATGCATAAAAATTAACTCAATGGGTTTCAAACATGTCTTACAAATTAGGGGCTTTGTTCTTTATAATTTTAGGGTTTTTGTTCTTTATACTTTTGCATTTGACCGTTTTCACATGGTTTTTGGCAAAAAATAATAGTGATCTCTAAAAATAATAAAAAGAAATCAAAAGAGTTGAGAAAATACTCTAGAGGCTCAAGGGACTCCTTGGCCTTATTAATCATCATAATGAGCTCGAATAATTATCAGTAAATTTTGGAGGGTTGGGGAAAATACTCAAGAGGCTCAAGGACTCCTTGTCCTTTATAAAGGTGGAGCATAAATACATAAAAGCTCTTTTAATATGCCAAAATTACATGAAAATGATCATAAAATAGGCATAAAAGTGACATGTGGAGCCTCTTTGTCCCAACACTCAATCCATTGAAGCTTCATTATTCCTTGGAATGATCCAAGAGATTTAACATACACTTCATGGCCCAATTTTGAAGAAGTTGGTAGCCCCGTCAAGTCTTCTAGTCTTTACTTTGCCTTTTCCTCTTCTTCTACCAACAAGGATGTATAGGAATATCACATAAGCATCAAGGAGACATGTTCAATCATATTTCAAAAAGGAATTGGAGTTATCAAAGCTTTCAAAGTCTAGGAAGAATCTAGGGATGATGGGGCCTGAACAAAGATGGAAGCTTGAGACGGAATGTTAGGAATGAAGCTCCAATCTTAGCAGCATGAAGCCAAAGAAAATGGATCCATATGGAGTACAAATCTACAAGCTTCAACCATAAAGCTACTCAATCGACCTCTTGACATATCTCTCTATCAATCACAACCAAAAACCTGCTCATTATATTGTAGGAAAAGGTAGTTTGATTGTAGGACCAATTTGGAGAGCCTATAAATCTATATTGACTTGTTAAAAGTTAGAGATTTGAGTTCATTAAAGTTAGTTAGTTAGTTGATAGTTTAAGGAAGCAAACATCTTTGCTTGTTTTTTACAAGCATATTACAAAAATGCTAGAGTGAGTAATTGAAAAATCAGTGGACTATGGTAGCCAATGAGTACCTTGAGGGGTATTGGCCTTGCTTTATGTTGCTAGGGATTAAAATCTTTCCCCCCAAGCAAACCTTCAAAATTAACAATACTATTTGCTTACCCCTAACTGGGCTAAATTACTAGCAAGTCTACCAAAGGTCTTACCTATGAACCTTGCTAGGCAAATTAGGAATCTAAGAGCATCATCAAAATTTGTGGATTTTGTAGTAGTGCTTATATACCTTCTACACAAAGATTATTGTGGGCATTTAGCTCAGAATGATCTCTACGAACCTCATGCACATGTATTGAATTCGGTTTAGAGCTTTGAATTCTTTCACCTTGGTTCTTCTAATGAACATATAGATCCTCACATTTTTCGCTTATATATTCTCATAAAATGAAATACTAAAAAAGAATTATTGTCAACATCATGAGTTGATGCTTCAATACTTTTTGAGTAGTGAAGTGGATCCTCTAATATCGTTGTTACTAAACTAGCACAACTTTGCATGTGTGTCTCAAAAGCACAACTATATACTCTTGCATAAACACCACTATTATTGAGACTCAATAATACTACCAATTAGATTTTCAATGAAGCTTGCTATTGCGCACAATGTACACAATAAGAGAAGGGATAATACAAGCGCAGAAGGCAAACAAAAGAAAAAGGTGGAAAAAAAAGAGAAAGATGATACTAGAAATTGAGAGAGAGACACATAGAAGTGACTGCTCTTCTAATAAATAACACAAATGAATTAATAATTCACTTAAGTTTTCTCACATTTATACATGTATATACAAACACACACACACACACACACACACATATATATATATATATATATATATATATATATATATATATATATATATATATATATATATATATATATATATATATATATTATAAACATATATAATGATAATAAAAATTAAGTGAATTATATATATATATATATATATATATATATATATATATATATATATATATATATATATATATATATATATATATATATATATGTACAAATACATATATAGACACGCACACACACACAATATATATATATATATATATATATATATATATATGTGTATGTATGTGTATATATATATGTGTGTACACATACATATCCAAACACACACAGACACACACACACACACATATATATATATATATATATATATATATATATATATATATATATATATATATATATATATATATATATATATGCACTTGGGCGCATCAATAACATATGCGTACTCGTTAATCATACATAATCTATTCTAAAAACATAAAACGTAGACGACAATTTTTATGTAATAAATTGCTACCTATTGGATGCCATTATTAATTGATAAATCTCCCTTCGAATAGTGGTGCTTGAATTTCTCTTTGATATCTGCCTGTATGATGCAATTTTTCTATTGTATTAGGTATAATACAACATATAAACAAATTTTAAAGTTTTCTGATCCTAAGACCAATTTTGAATTCCGCACGCTACTTGTGGATGCATCAAAATTTAGTCATGAACTCATTTAGTAGGACATCTACTATTTTAGATGACGACACATTTGTGCCATCCATATGTACGATTATAATTGGACAAAAAAAAAAGCTATCTCGGACCACCAGAGACTTCACGCCTTAGGAACAAAACTATGCTGGATTGCAAAACAATTTTCATTTGGAGTTTGACTTGCTTTTTGCCTGAACGAATATAAATCCTTTAACCTTTCTACTTTTCAAGTCTTGTAGGTGGTTCGGTAAATCTTTCACCTCTTGAGGCAAAGATTCAGAGTTCAACCCTTGGGCTGAACATGTAATGGTCAAGTTTAAACTAGTTGAAAACTCAGTTTACCGATTGTAATCCAATTTAACCTCTGCTTTGTGGTATACAAGAAGTCCTAGGGGTATTATGCCCATTCATGTGTACAATTGTACTTTCAAAATTAAAGTTAGAAGAAATAAACGGATACCAAAACTCCTTAAAAAAGAATAAATTTGATACCACTTTTTGTGAACGCTTCAATGGTAGTATCAAAAAATTATCTCTCTTTCATGTTGCCTTGTTTGAACTAAGTGTTAGAGAAGAAACCCTGGAGTGACATTTCAAAGCCATGTCACGGAAATCTTTTGCCTTCTCTTTGCTTTGACCCAAGGCTTTCTCCTTTGTTACATCATTATTTAAAGTATTTTCTCCTATGTTCCACGTGGAATAGCTTCACAAAACCTCTTTGTAACTTTGTTCTTGAGCCTGGGGCTGAAGTGAGTCTGAGGCCCAACTTTGTTCTTGAGCCTGGGCTGAAGTGAGCCTGAGGCCCATCTCAGAGAGACTGTAGTCCCTCTCTCACGTTGCTGAGGGTAAAATCAGGCATTGCCATGTGAAGATTCACATTCACACAATGCGAGGTCCCAAAGAATTTACATCGCCACATCATGAAACATTTCATTGTTTTTTGTTCCAACCCTCCGCCCTAGTGCAATTTCCTCTGGCAGTTCAGATTTGCAATGGAGATTTTATTTTTCTGTTCTTCCATCTATGTGAATAGATATCTGGAGCACTTTTCCATTGCAACTTTTTTCCGCCTGAAATTACCTCGTTTTGGCTGTTAGTTTCGAAGCCCCTATCTTAAATGAGCCTTAGGCTGGGTTCACACAGCTCGGCGGCATAGTTTGCCATTCCACATGTCACAATTTTATTGGATGAAAAAAAGAGGAAAAAGTCCGGGTCCACCATACTCTGTGACGAGCTCCCCCCCTCGGAACTGTTTTGTACCACTCTGACAACAGTTTTTCATTGGCTATTTTTGTTGTCCAACCAATAGCATCTCATGAAAATTTAAGTTTTCACTTCCTCCTTCCGCTCTGTGTGAACTAAAGGCGGCGGCACCCCATTCTAATGTAGAAAAGTGTGCCGCCCTATCTAAACCCAACCTTAGACTTTTTGAGCCCGAGGTTGAAGTGAACTTTAGATTGGGTTGAGACAAGGTGGCACAAAACATGGGCACTTTGTCCATGCCTCCCTTGGATGGCTCACACGTCATGGAACATTTCCCATATAAGTGTTCAAACCCCCTCCCCCCCCTCGCATAGACTCTGAGAGCTACAGTTACGAACTAGAAAGTGTTAGAAAGAGGCGCACAGACAGGATCGTGAGCACGCGTTGGCGTGGAGCAGAAGATAGAACCGTTATTCATTAGTTACTTCAATCAAGATTACATAGGCATTCGTGCGTTTACAATGTGACTCTTAGAATCACCGCTTTATGGGACTAAGGTTTATTTGAATGGTTAATTAGATATTATTGGAGCTTACGACTTATTACTCCAACACACCCCTCCTAAGTCAATGAGCGTAAAACACACATAATTCAGTTACAAAATAATATGGAGATGTGAGATTAAAGATACACTAAAGTGTGTGACTGATAGAATCTGTTGCAGCAAGAAGCTCTTCATATGATCCTTGACTTGGATTTGCCCTGCTGTAAATATTGCTTCATCAATCTGCTTCAGAGTTTGATGTCTGTGTATTGTGATGAGAACCACAACATTGCATGATTTGGATCTTTGGCTTGAGAATAAATTGCTTGGTGGACGCATATCTGCATGTTTAATTATTATAGCGACATTTCCATTTCTGAGTTTTGTATTTCTTGTTTCACCCCCCCAAAACTGAGAAATGTGAGAGGGACAAACTTTGAGTGAGTTGTAGAAGGCATCTGCTTCATGAGCATAGCTGTTGACCAGAATGTTCAATCCTGTTCTGCTTGTGAAGGCCTGTTGTGATGATTGTGGTTGTTGTTGGAAATCAGCTGAGTTGCTTGTGGCCTTTGTGGGATTGGCATGAGCAGAGTTGCTTGTGGCCTTTGTGGGATTGGCATGAGCAGGATTCTTAAGAGAATGATGAGTTATCTCGTTTGAAAAATGTGTTAATATGAGCGCAGTCAAAAGGTTTTTGTTGTTCCTTTGTGTGACGTACTCCTTGAGAAGACATTGTATGTCCAAAAGGAAGACTATAGTAAAGGGGAAGGGCCACGCTGGGCCTTCAACCAAGAAAAGGAATATGTCCATTTGCAAGTCTTTGCAGAGAGAACCATTATCTACTTCAAGTGACCTGAATGATAGTTCCAGCAGTCGCAAAAGAGGGGAAAGGGAATCATCCTTGATTAGTTCTTCAAAGATGAGCTGAAAGGTGGGGCTCGCGATCTGCATTATCTGTTTCTGCTGCTCTAGTAGACCTCTAATCGATTGGTATTGGGTGAATCTGAGGAAGCTTTCCCACGGATCTACTTCGCTCCTAAGTTTTGGAGCAGGAGAGACTGCACCGTGAGTAGAATGTTGCCTGTATTTTCCACGCTTGAGACCTGTTATATGGGTTCGACATTGAACATGAGGAAATACTCCATTGGAGAACTGTCGATGGGAGTTGCTTCACTTGTTCGTTGGAGTGTGCAGCGCAGGTGCATCATCAATGTCACTGCTTGTGAATGAAGAGAGGCAACATAGGCTAAACAACTTCGACGCTGAAATGCCTAGATCAAATGGGGAATATGTGAAGTCCATTGTAGGTAAACTGAGATTGATGAGGCCCTTGTATGATAGGAGTTGACCTGCTCTCGTTTTTTTTATGGTGTGTAAGTAGAGGCCCTCGTTTTTTTGATGGTGTGTAAGTAGAGGCCCTGGAGATTACGGAAGGAACCTTTGGTATGATCAGGTTGTTGGATATTGCTCTTTGTTTTCTCCTTGTCCACCATCGTCGAAAAAGTCTGGATCTGTCCAAGTGACTGTAGTGGTGCGGCATTACAAGGAGACAAGGGGGTTTGTTTCCCAAGCGCAAGAAGGGGGAAGTAGGCCAACATGTACGCCTCAGGACATCGACAATAGGTAGTTGATGTCGCGAGTAATGGAATCCCCTGTTGTGAGATGCACTTGATCAACAAGAGCATGAAGGTAATAGTGAGGATTAGGATAAATGTTGCGACGGCTTTGATGAAGAGCGTCGCATGGATGACAAATGAAATGGGAGGCCCTGTTGTACCAAAGGACATCACAGGAGCATTTACAGGCAGTGAAGCACTGGCAAAGGTGACATAGTCAGCAATTGAAGCCAAGAAGGTGCCGATGGTTTCGTCCATGATGGAAATGGCCACCGCGATGTTCTGCGCGATGGGCAAGCACAGGAGATCTTCGATGTGAACGGAGGTCATCGTAGAGGTATCTACGGTAGCAACAAAGAAGTTGGATCGTTTCTCTGTGAAATCTGCTAGGAAGGAAGCAACAACATCCTCATCAATAGGGGCGCGAAGGAGTTTGGCACCATAGGGTGCGGTTTGACCAGCCGCTTGCATGGAGTTATCGCCAGGGATGTTGATAGTAGGGATGTCTTCATCAGTGCACTGCAAGGAGGTCAGGAAGGGGGCAATTATGTAATCCTCTTCAGCGCACGTAGAGAGGAGTAGTCAATGAGCGCTATCAGTGCCATGAGCATCAGCAGATTGCATCATCGCTTGCATGGAAGCGGGCTGGAGAATGGGTGCGCCGAAAAAATTTGCTCTTGATACCATGTTAGAAAGAGGTGCACAGACAGGATCGTGAGCACGCGTTGGCATGGAGCGGAAGATAGAACCGTTATTCATTAGTTACTTCGATCAAAATTACATAGGCGTTCGTGCGTTTACAACGTGACTCTTAGAATCACCGCTTTATGGGATTAAGGTTTATTTGAATGGTTAATTAAATATTATTGGAGCTTACTACTTATTACTCCAATAGAAAGTAAATTGACAAAAATAAATATTTTATTTGTTATTCCATGATTTCACTGCTTGTTCATAAATTCTTCTTCCTTTTTTTATATTCACACAAGGCGCCGACATAAAAAATAGTGTCCATAGTTCCACTTTTATATCTGAATACAATGATGGAGGCACTCCATATTTATTAAGAATTTCAGATGAAACTTGACTCATTTTTATCAATGTTCCATTGTCTCTGTGTCTCTGTCTGAGACCACATACAAATTATATAGTTGCCGGTGATCAGGTCATATGAGCGCATGCATATGTCCTTTTGATCGTCCTTACAAAGCATTTGATTGCCCTTACAAGCCTACACACATATATATATATATATATATATATATATATATATATATATATATATATATCAGATTTAGATAGGGTGGCGCCCCATTTCCAGAAGCCTAATTAACCAATTAGCATATTCCATTCGAAGTCGACCATTCACATAGAGCGACAGCTCTCTCAGAGTATACATGCCAGCACATGGTACAACCTGATGTATTTTGTTCTTACCTCTTCATCATTGAACACTCCATCTTTGATTTATATTTTATTATTTTTACATTCTTTTTTTCTCTTTTTAAAATTAATTTTATATATTTCAACCAATCAAAAAACAAGAGTATCTTTGTCCCATCGTCATCCAGTGTTCACATAAGACTACGGCATACCAATCTTCTATACCATCTTCCGCCTGCTTGTGTGAAGAGGCATATGATGAAACTATGCTATGAAATTATAGTCCAGCTGTAATTATAAGTTTTTGAGAGTTTGTTCCGCCGGTTCTGTGTGAATCCAACCATATATATCCAATAATCAATTCGCATGGTTCCATCAAAATTCTCATGGCACATTGTCGCGAGAAGCGCTCACGTTAGATGGCGCGGCATTGGCGCCATCCAAAATTGTCACGAATCCATCCTCTCGAGAAGTTTTGGGTCGTCTCTTCGCAACCTCTAATGCTCTGCGCTATTCCTGCAGTATGTCTTCATCTTCTACGGAAGAAGACGAACTCCGTTGTTGATGTTGCTGCCTGCTTACATCAACCACAATAATGAGGTCTTCGCAGAGTCATTTTCGCCCCCAATGCCTGCCTTCCATAGTAAGTCTTCCTACCTGCATAACACACATTTAGTTTGTTGGACTGTCGCGTCAATTGTTTTCTGAAGGTATTCGTCAGTTGCTGAGTTCCAGTCAATACAGTATAAAATTGATTGCATTCTCTACTTCCTTCCGAGTTTCTGTGGTACCTTTGTTAATCTTTACCTCCTTTCTGAATGTCCAATCGCATTGGCTGCGTTGGCTAACACACACGTGAAGTAGTGTAGCGTCAATGGTTTTCTGCAGACCTTCGTTAGTCGTTTAGTTCCATTCAAAGCAATAGCAAGCTAATTGTATTGTCTGTTGCGGCCCCGGGTTTGTGCTCTAATCTTCACTAACTCCTTTTTGAAAGTTTATGAACAATGGATCTCGCTCTGTCACAAATTGCGTCCTGCTATTTATGCTAGAAGTTTCCTGTGCGTACGTTCTTGAATTGAAGAGAAGTCTCGGTCCCAGAGGAGCATATGCG
This sequence comes from Ceratopteris richardii, assembly GCA_020310875.1. Classification (NCBI taxonomy): domain Eukaryota; kingdom Viridiplantae; phylum Streptophyta; class Polypodiopsida; order Polypodiales; family Pteridaceae; genus Ceratopteris; species Ceratopteris richardii. The sequence goes on from CM035417.1 coordinate 142,645,572, forward strand.
TAGTATTTTTCTTTGACATTGTTGTTGTGGGTTCGCAAGTATGCAATCTTTGTTTTCAAGGCTTCATTTTCATAGGCTTCAGAATGCATTAGGCTCTCCGTGTTTCATTGTCAGCTATACCGATGCGTACTATCCTTCACGTGAAATCCTCAAATATTCATGATCCCCCCCTGCCCCCCCACATTATGGCATTATCAGGAACCTGCGGTGAGATCAGGAAGAGCGAGGCCACGACTACATTCGAAATACGATAATGTCAGGGCATCCATCGACAGGTTTGTACTCTGCCCACAACTTTAAAAGACAATTTCCCACTGTGTTCTTCAGATGTTGGGTTGGGGGTGATTGGTATTACAGAACAAATGTTCAATAATCTGTGCTACACTCAGGTTTGGGCGCCTGATATTAAATTTATAACTTCTTCATTCCTTTACAGCTCTTACTGGATTCATCTAGATGCAAGATTGATATTTTAATTAGATTTAAGGGTAAAAGTTTTAAGTATTGGCTTTATTGGCAAGTGTGGATCTGGATCTTCCCATCGTTCCTCTAGAGAATTATGTTTTTCTGATCAATGAGTATAGGGGAAGAGGATATCATTTTCAAGGATGAGCTTGTTACAAGAAGTTACCTTTTCGCTGTGTTCTGAAACCCACATGGTCCAACTGCAAGGATGAAAGCAAATTTGGTCTCACTTTGCAGCTATAGAATGTTTCTTGTCATCCTTGTAAGGAGATTATTCAATAGAAGTAGAGGGCTAAGGCAACATGGGCTCACAAATCCTGCTGATTGCTGAAGGGTGATCTATAGAAGTTTGGCAGATGAGATAGGAGAACCTTGTTTTGCAGTAGATGGAGAACAGGCAGCTGGGCAGATTTTGGAGTTGAAAGAAAGAAGAGGCTTCATTTACAGAAAGGCATAATCAGATCTGAAAGAGAGTATTGTTGAAGACATGGCATAGAATTAAATGTTGAGAAAGAAGAGGCGTAAAATGGATTAGAAATTATCGCTGCAAAGAACTCGTCTTTCACGAATCACAAGGTCTGTTCACTTCAATATTGGAATAATCCAAGTTCCAAATGGTCATATATGTTTTGGCAGGTATGGTACATTTGGTATGTTTAAGAATATAAACATGTCTTTCTTTAAGTTCATCATCGGTATTGCTTGTAGTGTAGTATGTATGTATGTATGTATGTCTGTATTATAGTACAATGTAAGCGTAGCTTGCAAAAAAGCCCTTCACAATCGAATAAAAATCATGGTTTATTCAGCAAAGTGAGACGAAATTGAGATAGGTAGTAGGGAAGAGAACATTTTCAACCTTTGGAAAAAGCTAGAAATTCTTTGAACATGTACTCAGATGTGGAGCTTGAACCTCTCAACTTTTCCTAGCCTATACAAGAATCTTGATTTCATTCACACTCTTAATCTCAATCAGAACTTCACTTGTAAGTACATTCACACTTCCAATCTTAGTTGCATAGACATATTTATGAAGATGATGGTTGTATAGAGTTAGAGAAACAGAGTTATCATAAGAATGATAGCTCATCTGCATAACATCTTTCCTCAAAATACATGCCTTTTTTCAATGTCACATTCTTCTAGTTTGGTATGTTAATGTGACCCATACAAAGAAAATAGTATAACACAACAATGCTCAATCACATAAAAGAAAAGCATTAATCAAAAGTTTTTCTCATTTATGGATCCTCATAACTTCTAAAACTTAAGGATTTTGAAGAGTACAATAGCTCATCTTGTGTGCTCTCGTGAGAGCATGCCTTTTTCCAATACCAATCTTTTGTAATTTGGTACATTCATGTGATTCATAAAAAATAGATAGAAAATGTTATGAGGCAACAATGTTTGATTGGTTTGAAAAATTTGTAATCGTTTTTTTTATTTTCTATATTTGGATCCTAGTAACTTCCAAACAATGAGTAAGATGGTGGAGCTTCTGAGAGAACAAAAAAGTTTATGAAATCTTCTTTGCAAAATTTGTGTGAAAGTACACCCCATTTTATTGATAATTGATCTAAAAGTGAGACCATATCTTCTAGGGAGTAAGAAAAGATATTGTGACCAAAGTTTGTGGATATGTAAATAATTGTCATGAAAAATGACTTCAAAACATTATTTACACATGCGTGTAAAAGAAATACTAGTAGCATGAATCATCATGAATATGAAATGTCTACTATGTACTATAATGTTGAATCCATTGCATTATGTCCTATGACCATGGAAGTTGGCTTTGAAAGATATGTCTATAATGTGCACTATGAATTAGTGATCATTCATGTGTACATTGTAATCTCTGAAAATGTTTCATGATTGCATAACTTTAAGAATGTAATAAGTATCATGTGACTCTCAATAGTCCTAGTATTGTTAATTGCATATTTTGCAAGATATTGTTATTCATCTTGGTTAGATATTATTATCTATTGTATATTTTTATATTCTTCTACCAAACAAGGTTTCCATGACAAAGAAAACTGAGCTTTTCCACACACAAAAAAAGTTTCCAATGTATCAAGCCTCTGGGTCATCTTCAATTCACTTATAGTAAGTTCATCATAGCTCTTGTAGCTATCATAACATACCATGTTGATGTTGAGATATCAAGCTAAACATGTGATGATCCAGGATGACACATATCACTTTTTCATTTCTCTGACATGTATAGTGGTCACGACGGTATACGTCAGGGATACCTTATTGAGTTATACTAAGATTTATCTACTGAGAGTGATTGCACATTTGTTTTTTGTCAGCTCACACATTTGTGGACATTAGGATTTTCCTTATGTACTGTTCTTTATATATTGCACTAGTTGTATTGTTGTTTTAGGTCATTCTTGTACATTCCTTTTATGCAATAAAAGAAGAAAAAGATCATTCTTTCTTGCTTCAATGTGTGTGTGTGCTCCTCTTTGATTGTGAGAGTGTGTGTGAGCTCTCTTCCTGATCTCCTTCCTCGTGACATGGTATCAGAGTTAGTGTGGCAGCGTGGCTGCAGAGAGTTCGTGGAGAAGACCGACGGTGAAGAGTACTCGAGAAGGTGTGGAGAAAGCGCGATTCATAAACAGCCTCGGATTGCTATGAAATTTGGAATGAAAGTAGAAGGTGTCAAAATATTTTTGTCAGACTTTTGTTTTGAAGCCATCTCGACCTCCGTTTCGAGTCCCCAAAGTGGGGCCCACAGAGAAACCTGGCGAGTTTGCAAAACTGTAACTTGCATCCTGTTCGGCAACACTCAAATATTCCAGATCCAGAATTTCAAGCAAAGTCACATGGGGATGCATCCCCGGGTCCTAGGGACGCCGGGACGCCATCCCCAAGAAGGATGGAGAAGGGATGGGCAGCCGGGATGGCAGCCGTCCCCCCATACATGTGTGTAACAGCCTTCCGTCCTTGGGACGCGTCCCGGGGACGTTTTCATGTGACAAATGGCATCCCGGACAGGACTGTCGGGACGGAATGGTTTGGGGGAGTATTTCTCAACTTTGAAATTCATTTTTGTTTTTTTGATTTTTTGAGGCAAGCTTTGGTGCTTCCTTAAAGACTTCTAGAGCCTTCTTTTGGCCCCACACACATGCATAAATAGAGCCATTTCAGGCTTCAGCTTATGAAACACAAGATCTTCAACAATTGGCCATTTGTATACTTAGTCAAGCATGCACCACGGTTTGCCTTGAGCATCTATGAAGTGTGTATGGACATGTATCCTCTAAACAGAAGAAGAGACTTGGTGTACAGTGTGTTAGTGACCTTGTGGTTGTCAATGTTAATTTGATGATGCTTCAGAGGACTCAATGCATGGAAGGAGATCCTTTCAAAGAATGCGAGGTAGAGAAGGAATGAGTCAAAACAACAAATGAAGAACATGAAGAAGGGGAAGCCACTAATTGTGTTGCAAAAAATGAGACTTGCCACTTGGATTCTCCATAATCATTAAATTTATGTTGTAGTCTCTACATTTATGTTCTAGTCATACGCAATCTTTTTGTCGATCGATGGTATGATCGTTGATGTAACATATTTTTGTTCTTATGATGTAACATCTTTTTGATATGATGATGATGATGATCTATCCACACGATTTGACATGATACCATACATATGACTTGTCACTTGTCACTTTTGAGTATCTCTGAATGTTCAACCATCAATGTGCTTCCTTTATGGTCATTGTCCGATGTTTCTATTTAAAAAACATCTTTTTTCCATGGTTTCGTTTTATTGGTCATTTCATATGTTAATAAACTCATTATACATTACTTTCAGTTTATTATTTTGAAAAAATCAACATTTTTTTGTTTCCGTTCCGGGGACGCGTCCTCGAGACACCCTACGCCCCGTCCCCGTCCCGGGGACACCACCGTTCGCGGGACCCGTCCCCGTCCGTTGATGACTTTGATTTTAAGTGATTCCGTGTACTATTGATACATGAAATCTATGTTTTTTTATGAGATCGAACTGTCACATCATAGTGATCGAACTGTCATATCATAGTGCGACGGTGTTCAAGAAGAAGTGCTTCTTGTAGTGTTTTGCAATGTTGTGAATTGCTATAGAAATGGCAAATGCAGATGGAATGAGTCAAGTTATGAGCGATAAATTGGAGAAGAACAACTTCCATGCTTGGAGATTCAGAATGACGAATTTCTTGATGGGAAAAGGCTACTAGAAGTACATCAAAGGAGAGAATGAAAATTCTCCGCAGTAACTGAAGAGGAATCGAACTCTGTCCACTTAAGAGCATATGAGGAATGAAATCAAGGAGCAAGAAATGTAATGTATTGGCTATCTGTTAGCATATAGGATAGCATGATTGGGCACATACAGGATGCGAAGACTCCAAGAGAGGCTTGGAACAGTTTGGTCACATTGTATGAGACCAATACGAAGGCACAAACATTTCAATTGAAGAACGAGCTGGATACACTAAAGAAAAATGGCATGTCGGTAAGTGACTATACCTTGAAAATCAAAAGCATATGTGAGTCACTTGCATCTATTGGAGTGAATGTAGATGATGATGATGATAAGGTGGAAGTGTGCCTTCGTGGTTTAGGAGCTGCATATAAGTAGTTCAGAACTTCTATAAAGACGAGGGAAAATATTCCGAATTTTGCTGAACTGATGTCCATGTTGATTATTGAAGAAAAGAATCTTGGTGAGGACTCAAACTCCCAAGGAAAACCTAGTTCTGAGGAGGTATTCTACTTTGACAGAGGTAGGTTTTGGAAGTGGAAGAGGAAACAATAACCAAGACCAAGGTAAACATCAAAATCATGCAGGATGTAGAGGACAATTTTAAGGAAGGGGGAGCCAAAGAGTCCACAAAAATTTCCAAAGAAATGATTCAGGTAATGACAGTAAAGGATGTTGGAATTGTGGTAAACTTGGACACTTTGAACATGATTGCAGGTTGAAGAATCAAAATAACAAAAGGTAGCAAAAAAACTATGCATCCACAAGTGTAGATGATTCTGAGAAGGTGTTCATGGTTCAACATCATATGATGAATACGATGTCTTTTGATGTTTCGAAATCGAATGGTAATGTTTGGTATGTTGATTCAGGTGCTTCAAATCACATGACCAATCATGTAGAATGCTTTAGTAGTTTGCAGAAATTGCAAGTTCCTGGATATGTTGAAACAGGTGATGAAAAATCACATCCTATCGAGCATACAGAAAACATAGCACTATCTATGGAGGATGGGAAGGTAACACATCTTGCTGATGTGCTTCATGTTCCAAATATAACAAAGAATTTCGTTTCTGTTGGACAAATGGTTGACCAGGGATTACAAGTCAGGTTCAATGCCGATGGGTTGTATGTAGAAGAGTACAAGCGAGACGGAAGATTGATTGCCAAAGGAAACAAAGTGGGTAGGTATGTTCATCTTAAATATGAAAATTTCTGTAATGAATGAAGCCATGTTCGCAAAAGGTGCTGGAGATATTGCCAGATATAGAGATCTAACACAAACGAATTGGACATGCAAACTTGTAGAGGCTGAAATTGATGCACTCAAAGGAGATTGTCAATGGACTACCAAATTTCAAGGTTGTAGAGATGCAAAAGGTATCTTCAGCATGTCAATTTGGTAAACATTCAAGAGCATCATTTTTGCATCACAAGCATGTTAGTGAGAATGTGCTAGAAATAGTAGATACATATGTTTGGGGTCATGCAAAGACCACATCTATGGGCGGTTGCAGGTCTTATGTTACTTTCATTGATGACCATACACGAAAAGTATGGGTACATTTCATGAAAGAGAAGAGTGAGCTGTTCACACATTTCCAGAATTTTAAAGCTATGGTGGAAAAGCTGACAGGAAAGTATATTAAGACATTAAGATATGATGGAGGAGGGGAATAAATGTCAAATGAGTTCATCAACTTTCTTAAAAGTCATGGGATTTAACGTCAGTTTTCATGCAGGTACACAAACCAAAAGAGAATGGTGATGCTGAATGCAAAAATAAGCATATTGCAAAAATAGCAAGAGCCTTGATGGTTGGTAAACATTATGAAGAGAACTCTGATTACTGCACTACATCAAGTTACACTCGAAGAGAAGTTTACAGGTGAAAAGCCAAACTTATCACATATGAAAGTATCCAGCTGTATTGTATATGTATATATTCTAGATGAGTTGAGGACAAAGCTTGATCCAAAGGCAGAAAAATGTATCTTCATTATTGTACTCCCTTGAGCAAAAAGGATATAAATGCTATAACCCACTGACATGACAGGTGAAGGTAAGCAGAGATGTGGTGTTTGATGAAATGTCAAGCTTCTTTGCAGATGCCAAAGAAGGACTTAATCTTGACTCAAATGACAAAGGAAATGCTAAAAAATCAAGTGCAAAATCTGAAGTTTTGAGTGGTCCTGATGCATAAACAAGAAATAGTTCCAACTCAAATCCATGGACACGAAGATTGCGTGATAATTTTAGTCCCGCAAATTCATCAACTACATCGAAGAAAGGTAAAGACAAGCTTTTTGCTGGTAGTAAAACATCTACAGGTTTTGAAGATATTAATGGAGATTGAAGCGGTTCAAAAAAGAGCCTTGATAAGGAACTTGGATTGCCTTCTGTGAATGCGGAATTCAGTGCAATGATTGACGGATGATACTTACATGGCTCTTCATTGCACCTATGTGACCAAGGGAATACAAGATGTTGAACCTTCTTGTTTTGAAGATCCAATTGGAAATACATGGAAGATGTTGAACCTTCTTGTTTTGAAGATGTAATACATGGAAGCTGGTTCCATTGCCGCAAGGAAAGAAACCCATAGATTGCAAATGGCTTTACAAGGTAAAGCACAATGCTGATGGTAGCATAAGCAGGTACAAAGCACGATTGGTACCAAAAGGGTATGCACAAACATATGGCATTGATTATGAGAAAACGTTGAGCCCGGTAGCTAAAATGTTTATTGTCAGAACACTTGTTGCATTAGCTACAACAAAAGGATGGACTTTGCACCGGATAGATGTGAAGAAAGCTTTCCTATGTGGTGAGTTACAGGAAAAAGTATACATGGACAAGCCACAAGGATATGAAGATTCAAAGCACCCAAAATATGTTTGCAGATTGCAAAAGGCTTTGTATGGACTTAAACAAGCCCCTCATGCTTGGCATGCAAGGATTGCTTACTACTTAACTACCATTGGATTTTCGGTGTGATATAGATCATTCATTATATGCAAAGAAGGGTGATGGTGGCATCACAATTGTGGCTATTTATGTTGATGAGTTGATTGTAGGTGGTGACAATGAAGCAAGCATTGAAGAGGTAAAGCAACTCCTTATGCATGAATTTGACATGAAAGATCTTGGTGTGCTTCCCTATTTCTTGGGCATGGAGTTTATACATACGGAACCAGGTATATGGATGTCACAAAGGCAATATTCCTTGACTATGCTACAAAAGCATGGTATGGCTGATTGTAAGCCAATTTCTATGTCATTAGATCAGAATTCGAAGTTGGATACTACATGAGGTGAAGCATTGGAAAATGAGACTATGCACAGGAAAATTGTGGGAAGTTTGATGTATCTCATAATTACAAGGCTTGATCTAAGCTACACTGTTGGACTTGAAAGTCAATTTATGCAGGTTCCCAAGAAGCCACATTTAGATGCTCTTAGGCACACTCTACGTTATATGAGTGCTACTTTGGATTATGCATTGTTCTATGAAGGTGGTGTAGATTTGCAGGTTCATGGATACACCGATGCACATTGGGCTAGTAATATTCCAGATAGAAGATCTACTAGTGGCTTTCTATTCTCACTTGGGAGTGTAGCTATTACATGGAGCATCAAGAAGCAACCCACTGTTGATTTGTCGAGTACAAAGGCTGAGTATAGAGGTGTTGCAATGGAAGGATGCGAAGCATCATGGTTAGAGATGTTACTTGCAGATTTAGGTGTGGAAGTGCAAAAGTCAATCATTATCTATTATGATAATCTTAACAATATTTAGTTAGCACGAAATCTTGTTTTTCATGCTAGAACAAAGCATATCAAGGTACATTATCACTTCATCAAAGAGAAGGTAGTAGCAAGTGATATTAATCTTATTTATATGAGAAAAGATGAACAAGTTGCTCATATTTTCACTAAAGCACTTGGAGCAGAGAAGCTTAAGAAGTTTCGAAAGATGCTTGGATTAGAGAACATGACATTGAGTTTGAGGGGGAATGTTGAGATATCAAGCTCAACATGTGATGATCTAGGATGATACGTATCACTTTTTCATTTCTTTGACATGTATAGTGGTCACACCGGTATATGTCAGGGATACTTCATTGAGCTTTACTAAGATTTATCTATCGAGAGTGATTGCACATTTGTTTCTTGCTAGCTCACTCATTCTCGGACATTAGGATTTTCCTTATGTATTGTTTTTTATATATTGCACTAGTTGTATTGTTGTTTTAAGTCATTCTTGTACATTCCTTTTATGTAATAGAAGAAGAAGAAGATCATTCCTTACCTCAATTTGTGTGTTTGCTCCTCTTTGATTGTAAGAGTGTGTGGGAACTCTCTTCCTTATCTCCTTCCTCGTGATAGTTGATTCACTTTTATGCATCCAAAGATATGTTGGCTTATCGAAATTGACTTATCTAGGCAAAAAATGAGATGGCATCCATGGCAAATGGCCAATGGCTTGCAAGTTAATGTTGGTCACAAAAGGTAATTCAATATGAAGGAAACCAAATATGACACAAATCTTTTGTTTTAGCCTTACATACATGCATTTTTATGTAAAATCCATTAGTTTTACTAGTATATTTTGCTATTGATATGCACGAACATGGTTAGTACTTTTGATGCACCTTTTCCCCTCTTTAGGTGCCCCCTTCTCCCCCAAGCTTGTATATATGCATATAAGTAGAATGAGCAACTCATCTTTGTACATCGATACTTAGGAATACATTATGTCTTGTGCTCCTAATCTTCTTCTTCTTCTTCTTCTTCTTCTTGGTGTTTGTGTGGATTCTTACTACCTCGAACTCCAACAATTGGTATTAGAGGACATCATTGCTTCTTGAGTGCATCTCGACATTGGGCACACCTAGCTCACTTTCTCATATTGCTACAAACTTGGTGAGCATTATCATGACAATAAATACTAGAAGCAAGCTTGAAGAGCCTGATGGGCTAAAAAAATTAATTCAAGGTTGTTTCACTCTTTGAAAATGCTATCGTACCCATTGTGCAAGCGTCCTTTTGTACCAATTTTTGTTGTAGTTTGCAACCCAAAATCTACTATAGGTATATCAGAAGTCCACATCGTACCTATATTCATTTTCTTCAACATATAGTCAATTTTTCGCATTATGCTATAGTCACTGGCTTGGAGTCATTGGCCATATCTAAAAGTTATGATGTATTATGTATGTTGGTTGTTGAGGATAAGTTGGATGGTTTCAACTACTCATTGTGGGCATACATGATGTGCCATGTATAGATTGCAAAGGGACTTTGGAACATTGTACAGGTCAGATTTGGATCAATGCTTGCGCCGATCACATATGGTACTCAAACCAAACGTATGGAATGTACCAAATGCATTGGACATATGTAATGAATGTGCCATTTGTGAATGATGCATAAAACAAAAAGCATATATAGTGACTTAAACCATAAATACATACTTCATACATTGATAAGCATTAAAAATTGCATTCATACATATGCATATATTTAAAAATATTACATATATTTATATTGAACAATGCTCGGATTGCACCTAACCTCAAGGTTCCATTAGGTTCTCGAACTGAATATGTATCGTATGTGTTGAACAAAACGAATAGTTCCACCTTGGTGCATGCCGAAGCTACAAATACTTCGATTGTAACTCATGCAAAACGAATACATATCGAACAAAACAAATAGTTCCACTTTGGTGTAGGATGAAGCTACAAATGCTTTGATTGCTGCTCATGCAAGTGGTGTTGAGGATGTTGTAAATTCTAATTTTGGTGAAGTTTTGATTTTTAATTCTTTGACTATGCTAGGTGCACCATCAGTACTTTGAGCCACTCTAAAGAAAATTTAATAGGATGGAAGAGATGCATAATCACATGCCTTGATTGCTTTTTTAATCAAGTGAGCAATTATCCCTCACATTCTCTCATGCAAAACAACTAAGGATGTTAGGTAGCTCTTGCCACATTGTATTAGGCAAGAAATGAGGCCACTGTTGCATACTTGTGAAAACAATTGGAGAGTGAGCACATGAAAGAAGATGATTCTATGGACAATTTTGTTACAAAAGTCAAAGATTTGAAGGAGAAGTTGATTGTTGAAAATGAATTTTCACTAGAGAGCTTCACTTGTGCATATTCTCCCATGCAGAACAACTAAGGATGCTTGGGATACTCTTGCCACATTGTATTAAGCAAGAAATGGGGCTAGTGATGCATACTCATGAAAACAATTGGAGAGAGTGTTACGTCCCCAAAATTAAAGGACATCTGGATGGGAGCCTGAAGTTAAAAGTGTCCGGCCAAATATGAATTGGCCACCCAGTGTGAACAGACCACCTCCTCATTTTAGCCTATAAATAGGACCCATGGGTCATTTGTGGGTGATTCCTTGCGTGAGGCCCTTGGACTCTTGACCTTTTGATAGAACCTCGTCGTAGGTATTGGTGGGGGGCTTGCAGTATGGGATACAAGTCCCTTGGAGGTGGCTATTCGCTTGGCTATAGGCTTCAGGCTCAAGGGTGAGCCCATATTGGCTGTATGGCTCGAAGGTGAGTCTGCTGGCCTCCCTTGTATTGTTTGTGAATATGACTTGTGTGTAGCCTTGTCTAGCAGGGAGGATCTTGGAGGTTCTAACATTGGTATTAGAGAAGCTCTCATCTCTCCGCTTGTATGGAAAAGGAAGGACAACGTACACAAAACCATTAGAGCTCATGGAGCCGTGATGGCTAAGCTTGACATGCTTCTCATCCTCTTGCATGGGGTGGTATGAGATGCTTCCAAAAGAAGGGAGCAAGGGGAGAATGCAAGTGAGTCCCTCTCTTTTTGTGTTTTCCAAAAGGAGGGAGCTTATGGTTGGAGATTACAAGTGAGTCCTTCTCTTTTTGTGTTTTCCATGTAGATAGGTGGCTGGATGAGTGGTACTCTCCAACCACACCCTTGCTAGAAACCATGGCTGCTTCCTTTCCTCTACTGCACAGAAGGGAAGGAAGCAACAATGGGCTTCCCTTGTGTGTAGTTGGGTAGAGAAAGGGTGGCTGCGTGGGAGCAACCACCTTAAAAGGAGAGAGGTAGGAAAGAAGCAAGTATCAAATATTTGCTTGCTTGATTTCCTTCAGCCTTGTTGGGCGAAGAAAAAATGATGATCGTTGCTGATTTTTGTCTACGATGCATGCCTAGAGGATGTAGAGAGTACAACGTGAAAGCAAAATGAAAAGAAGATTGACGCACAAAATGAAAGAGTGTGAGACTCAAAAGTGAGTAGATCATGAAATGGGAAATCTCACATGGATTAGAGTTAGCTTGCCAAGAGCATGGAGTAGGCTCCTCACGCTTCTAACCAAGTACAAATGGGGGGAGAGGCCCTTCTTATATAGAGTTGGAGAAGGCTCTCCAAAATATATCATATGCAGGATCATAATTAGGTCTTGACGCGTCTGGAACCTCTGAGACGGGTTTATAATGGACGTTTTTACGGACGACAATATGACGTGTTAGTATTGGAGCACTTTTTCTTTGATACATACTAAAAAAAGGAATAGATTGTTGCCAAAGAACACTAAAAAATTAGTGTACATCCATACAAATTTGTGTCGTGCAAGTAAACTCAAAGAAAGAGGATTTGAGAAAATGGAAGTAAGGTTTTTCATCATTTTATAGAAGAATCATATTCTACACACACATACATTACACACACACACACATATATATATATATATATATATATATATATATATATATATATATATATATATATATATATATATATATATATATATATATATATATATATATATATATATATATATATATATATATATATATATATATATATATATATACACTTGAATTTATATGAAAAAAAAGGGTCGCGTCCATGAATGTCAGAAACCTTTTTCCGGACTCGTAAGACGTCCGAATCCGGTCAAAAGTCAAAAACCTATCAGTAACAACTGTGTGTGGGATAATTCCCCTTGAAAGAGAATGAATACACAGGTAGAAGCAAATGGAAAGGTACCCAAATACAAAGAGATATAGTATAAAATGGAAATGGAGTGTCTCTTAGATACAAAAGGGTGATGCACTCATATTTAGAACACCCCCTCTTCATCTCCATTTTGTAGAGTATTGCTAGGGTATAAGAGAAATGTCCACCAAGAATAGAAGCAGAATGCGAGCACCAAAAAGAAAGTCTCCATGTGGAAATAAAAAACCTCTAGGTGGGATTGACCATGTGGGATCGCGAGGTACTCCATAAGATTCCACCATATGGATCAAGGAGATGCTCCATAGGTACACCACCAACGAGGAAACATAACAAGATCTCACTACACAAGATCACCTCCATGCGAGATAGATAGGATGACTCCATGTGGTACGAGGAAACCTCCACAACTTTGACAATATCTACCATGAGATGTGTATCACGAAGAAGTAGGTCTTGCAAGAATGAAATGTAAAACATGAAGCATGAAATCATAATCACATGGTAGTATATATGAATGCTATAGTCTTCCATGGAATGTACAAAGTCCTCATATGTGTAGGTAAAACATGGAAAGCCCCCTCTAAACTGAGAGGATGGCTTAGAAAAGGATCCAACTTAGTGATGTATCCAAGTAGATGAAGGAGTATCTTGTGGAGAATGGAGAGATGGGGGATTCCATGAATGAAACACTGTATGCTAAGAATGCCACTCTAGATGAGGTAAGTGGACTCTCAAAGATATGAATGGAAAATGACGAGTCACTGATCATGGAGTAAAGCCAAACTGAAGCTGAGGAGAAATGAAAGCCTTCGATGATACGATGAGAGATGTAGGCATCTAAGGTGTAAAGCCATCGAAGATGTAAACTCATACTATATCTTTGAGTCCTCATGCTCCAAAACTATACCATGATCTAGAAAGTCATGAACAAAGAGAGCACGCTTCACATAGTGTTATTGTCATGTAGTGGAATGATCCCCCTCTAAAGAGGAAATGCGAGGATTTAGATCTTGAGAAGAATCCAAAAGGGATGAACACTTAGAGTATTCATTAAAAGTGCAATCTCTAGTAACTGTAACAGAGTGACTCTTAGGGTCATAAAGTTTGTATGCCTTCTAATGGTCACTATAACGGAGGAGAATGTATCACTTAGGCTTACCATCAGGGCCTTGCATATAGGCATCACTACCAAAGACTTTGAAATAGCTTATGCTCAACTTCTTTTGAAAGTAAGCCTCAAATGGAGTTTGGTTCTTCAAGACATGCGAGAACCCTCAGTTAAGATGTATGCATGGCTTCATCCTAAAACTTTAGTGGAAGTTGCTTTTGATGAAGCATACTCTTGGCCATCTCGATCACACTTCGAATCTTTTGTAAAGCAATACCTTGCTGAGTATCCTTCTTTGCTTGGTACGTAATACGTTGTTGCTTCAAATACTTTGAGAAATTGTGGTTGACAAAGCCATTGACTGTCTCCATAGATATGATGGTCTCTAAAGAACTGGGAAAGTCTTCTTGAACTATCCATGTCCATTCCTTGAACTTGGAAAGTGCATCCTCTTTATGTTTTAGTGAATAAACCCAAGTGTACCTAGTGAAGTCATCTACTATCAGGAAGAAGTTAATTGACCCACTTAGAGAAGGTCTTCTTGAACTATCCATGTCCATTCCTTGAACTTGGAAAGTGCATCCTCTTTATGTTTTAGTGAATAAACCCAAGTGTACCTAGTGAAGTCATCTGCTATCAGGAAGAAGTTAATTGACCCACTTAGAGAAGGTGTATGCATAGGTCCACAAAGATCGGCATTGACTAATGCTAAGGGTTTAGATGAGAAAATGGATGCTTCCATAGGCAAAGGGGTAAATGTCTGCTTAGCACATGCTTTGTGTTTCAACTCCACTTTTGTGATCTTGGGTAAACACTTGAAAAGATGACTTGAAGAGAACTTTGCTAGGTAAGAGTTGTGTCCATGCCACAAGCTAAAGTTTGAATCTTTGGCCATAAAAATTGAAAGCTCGTAGAGACCTTTGTCTTCGAATCTTTGAGCTATGACTTTTTTGGATATTCGATCGATGACTTGAACCTTGTCATTATTGAATTGCACGGTCATGTTGCACTTAGTAATGGTCTTCACTGAGAGAAGGCACTTGCAAAGGCTTGGTATAGAAAGAATATCTTTAAGTGAGTTGGTCTCACCTTCTGAGTTTGTGACTTGAACTTTGCCTCTTCCTTGGATCTCAATGCACTTGTTATCTCCAAGATAAACTTGGTCTTTGTGCTCATGAAACTCATGAAAAAGTAGTCTTTGTCATTGCACATGTGTGATGAAGCTCCACCATCAAAAATCCATTCTTTGCTAGGAGTGGATGCGACAAGTGCCTTGTGTTTAGTGGTAAGGAAGAGGTCTTCAGTTGTGGAGTGAGATTGATGCTTGATCTTTGGAGTAGACTTGGACTTATCCTTGTTCTTCTTCTTGAAGCAATACTTTTCTATGTGTCTAGGCTTGCCACAAAAATTGCAATTAAACTCTTTCTTGCCCTTGTCCTTAGACTCTTGAGTGCCTTTTTGACTTTTAGTCTTGTTGAAATGTTCTCTTTCTTTTCCTTTTTGGTGTAGTTTCATTCAAGCGTTCTCTAAGTGGAGTGCATGCAGGCACACATGTGCACGCACACGCGCGTGCGTGCGCGCACGCACACACACACACACACATACATTTGAGTGAGCATGTGAATGATTCGCCTTACCTAGAGGCTCGGTCTTAGGAATAAGTGCAAGAAGCGAATCAGAAAAAGCCTCTGACACTAGAAAATCTGGCTAACTGTCCCCTTTATACTTTCAAAATGGGAACTGGAATCTTTATGTAAAACAAACCTCCATGTTTACCTTGGATTTTGTGGGGTAGCCTACATCTTTTTATTCTCCTTCCACTGATCTGCTTTCCCCTAGATGTTAGTCATGTCTGTATTGACATATTCTTATTCCCTCTTCAAGAGTAAAATCTTGTTTTCACTCTTGGTTTGTAATTTGTTAATGGATAAACACTCTAGCTGACTTTCAGCCAATGCAACAT